>JADLZK010002795.1:0-175034 GCA_015847255.1 Hyparrhenia diplandra
ATCAATCAATCACTACCTCTGTTGTCTGTCGTGGAAGATGACATTCAGTCGTTGACTATGACCAAAGTTCGGCACTAATTACATGGTTAATTCCGAGTACTAACACTTGTGTTTCTGTGCGTTAGTACCGGTGGTTTCTGTCACCGAATTGATTAGTCAGCCGTGGAAATTCCAAGAGCTTATTCGGAGGCGAACAGCACAATGATGAATGGATGTCAATGGAAGCGGCACTACTATACTGCTGCGGGCACTGTTGATCGTGTTAGCTGGAAGGTCCATTTCGTGCAGCAAAGCAATATTCCTGGGCGACGCGAAACGGGCAAGCAGCGCAATTATTTTTCCGCGGCAGGCAGGCTAACGATAGGGCACCACCAGGTGAGGGCAGCATCATCAGAGCATCAAAGGCAGCAGGGATACGCAATAGAACGCGCAGTATCCGGCTACCTGCCACAGACAATGGGAACAAATTAAATGTCAGGTTTTTTCAAAAAAACCGGAAATTCATATTCAGACAGATAAGAGGAAGGCCGAAAGAAGGCCAAAAGTTTGAATACATCCTAAACACCCCTCGCGGGCGAGTTGCCGTGGTGAGCGAAGAGGCAAGACACTAACAAAAGGCACCGTTTATAATGGTGGAGCTTCGAGTGTCGTACGAAACGTGAAACATATGTGCGACGAAAGTATGGCGGCAATCAACGGCCCGCGGTGGAGAGGCGTTGCCGGCGCAGTCGGTGACGACACATTCACGACGCTTCACGCGTCTTTGCGGAACGGTGCTCTTGAAGTGGCTACGAACCTTTCCGCGATCGTGTCGCCCGGAACCTCGCGTTGGCGCCCTCCGGCTTGCCCTCCCACTTAGTGAGCAAGATGTCGCGAGCCGCTCGGGTTGGGATCCCGCGATGCGGATCTGGCGCGCTGTCGCTCCGCTCCGGGGGTCCACTGCGCCGTCCTCCACGGCGCGACGACGTTGACGCTGGATGCCGTGTTTCATGTTTGATGAACATTGAAATCCAAAAGGGCAAACGGAGAGCTTCGCTTCAGGATCAAGATTATATCTTCATCGCATTATCGGATTTCTGGCTGAGCCAAAGTGACTAAAAGGCCCGTTTGGATGTCTCGTATTGAGGGCGTGGCATTGGAATTGGAAGCGGCAAACCCGAAATCCACGTGTTTGGATGGCCACGGCATTGAAGTCAGGGAATTGGGCTCGTTCCGCGCGGCATTCGCGGCACCTAGCGCTACCCGAAACAATACCGAGCCCGGACCCTCCGGTATTGGATGGAATCGCGATCCCCTCCGCCCGCTCGCCTTCCACTCCTCCGCCCTCTCCCAGGGCTCCTCCATCAACCGGGCGAAGTCGCGCCGCCCCTTCTCCATCCGTCACAGGCGTGCTGCCCCGCCCCCTCGTGCCGGGCAACCCCCGGGCGAAGTCGCGCCGCCTCCTACCTCAATCGGGAGTCGCGCCGCCCCTCCCCCCCCGGGTCGGCGAGTCGTGCTGCCCGCCTCCTCTCGCCGGCTGAGTCGCGGCCGCCCCGCCTCCTCTCACGGCTGAAACCGCACCGCCCCTGTCCTCCCTCGACCGCGAACGCCGCCGCGCCTCCTCTCTGCCCGGCGAGCCGCTCAACTCCCTCGACCCGCGGCGCCGCGCATCACCGGCCGCGCGCCGGCCGCGCGCGTGCCCTCCGCCCTGGACCGGCGAGGTGTGGGTGGAAAGCGCGGCGCCGGTGCTGCGAGAGGAGGGAAGAAGATGGTCGATTTTGGCGATTCGGTATTCACTGGCTTCTGTGATTCCATCCAGCAATTTCACCTCCATCCAAACAATGGGTTTGGTATTGTCACTCAATACCAATACTACTCTGATTTGGTATTGAAGCCAATTCAATGCTAAGGCTCCAATATCGACATCCAAACGGGAGCCTAAGATCCCTTTGAAAGGCCGGATTTTCATAGAAATCTGTTGCAGAAAAAAAATCCAGCAATCCTAACGAGTCCTAAAATTACAAGAAAAATACAACCTAGCGCGCTGAACTGAATAACCCAACCTAGCTGAACTGAATAACCGAATCAGCTTAGTTTCCTGACTCTAGCTAAGATGTAAACTCTCTAGGATTGATCTAAGAAGGAAATCGAATGCATGCGGCAGAAAGCTCAGCTGTGCATCCGGCTTATTGCATCGAATGCATGATCAGTCATCAGTTGCCAGTGTTGTCGCTACCAGCGTCGCTCAGGATTGTGATCCTCCGCGCTGACTTCACAAACGCACTGCAAACAAACAAGTGGAGAAAAGTGAGAAAACGTGAACCTTTTTTCAGTTTATAGGCATCCCAATGTCCCGGTTTCGAAAAAAAAAGTTTATAGGCATCGAAAGAAGTGGTGGTAATACGGTTTGGATTTGTACAGATACGAAAGGAAATGCAATGAAGCCGCTGATCTGCTCACCTGAAAGCCTCGTCGCCGACGTGCTTCACCTCGCCGGCGATGGTGCCGTATACCACGTGGCTCATCAGATCAGCGTCGTTGATGCCGAACATGCTGGACAGGCGCGCGCATAGCTCCTCGAATGAGCCCAGCGCCGACAGGTCAAGGTTCCTGCCGACGGCGTCGGACTCCACGAACACCTTGCACTGCCCGGGTTCCAGCCCGAACTCAGACGCTGGACTGTCTCCAGACCACCACAATGTCAGGGACGTCGGCGGACTTCCACCGATGACGTCGGAGCCAGAGCGATCAGACGCATTCTCGTCGTCGCAGTCGGGATTGGACGAGCTGCTCCTTGTGGAGCTGTTGCTTTCATCTGCTCCTCGGTCAGTATCGACCGTCCGAAAAGCATTATCCCCGGCGGTGGCTGGACGTCGTCGCCTTTCTTGGCCTCAGGTGATGGAGAGCAAGGCGTTGGGCTGACGATCTTCAAGTCGGCGGCGATCCTTGGCGCGGGAGGGGCTTGGTGATCGCCGCCGGACAGCAGGCTGTGCTGCAGATTGCTGAGGTGGAGATCCGAAAAGAATGGAGGGGCGAATTGCGGGTGCCTGGCTCCCTGGATGCTTGCAGCAGCAGCAGCAGCAGCGATGCTGTCCGGGACCGCCGGGAAGGGGAAGGAGGGACGAAACCGTGGCGGTTCCAGTCGTGGGTTGGGGCGGGGCGGGGTGGTCCAGTGGCAGTGGCTGGTCGGGCGGGAAGGGGGGGAAAAATGGCCGGCATTCCGACGAGTGGAACTCCGTGCGCGGCTTCTTGCACGGCGGCGGCGGCGACAAGCGCACCAGCTCGACCCGCCACGGGCACACGCGGTTCACGTTCCGCAGGAGCTCGGGCTCGTCCCAGGTCACCTGTGAAATTGAGAGGCAAGCAACCACCACGATTTACCGAGCGGTTCAGAGGAAGAACGAAGACCATGGAGCAGGGAATGATCGCGCTAATCTTATCTGCGTACCTGAAGGAGTCGCCACGGCGACTGCGGCCACCGTGTGGGGTCGGCCGGATCGACACCGGCGACGGTGCCCATGAACCAGCTGATCCGCGACACGTCCTCCGTCTCGAACGCCATCTTGAACCGCAGGCCGCGGCACCAGGGGACCTGCATGGACTCCTCGACGGCGGCCGCGCGCACGCAGAACGCCGGAGCACTCGCGCGCGGGTAGTGCACCACCTCGAACGGCTGCCCGGCGGCGGCCAGCCTCGCCGCCGCGACCACGTCCTCCGCCGGGACCTTGCCGTCTGACGGACCCGCATTGCCGGTGCCGCCGCCGTGGCCGGCGAACACGCGCTTGACGCGCCGCAGGCCTATGTGGACCTTGCCGTCCTCCTCGCGGACGAAGACGACCGAGTCGCCGACCTGGAGCTTCTTGTTGATGACGAAGTTGCTCCAGCCGGTGGTGAGCAGGTGGCGGCGCGGCGTGCCCCGGTAGACGTGGCGGAACGTCCAGTCGACGCCGTGTACGTCCGTGGCGGAGACGAACTGCACGGGCTTTTCGGAGCTGTAGTCCAGCTCCGGGAAGACGGACAGAGCGCCGAACCGCGGCACGGAGAAGGCGCCGCTGTTGTTAGCGTCGGACGGCGTCAGCGCCTTGGCGAAAGACAACGGCCTGGACTGCTGGCCGTCCCCGCCGCCGCCGCCGCTGCTCCCGTCGGTATCGCCCACGTCCGCCACAGGCTCCCAGGGGCGGAGCGGGACGAGGCGTATCCTAGCGTAGACGTCGTCCGTGTCGCGCTCCGCCATGAGCCTGACGCCCTCGACACGGCACGGCACGAACGGCGGGACGCGCACGCCCGCGGCTCGCAGGTCCACGTTGGCGGCGCCGGCGTGCTCGGCGTGTCCCTGGGGAAGTAGTAGACCGCGGCGCCGACGGGCGGCACGGCGCACAGGGAGCCCGCGCACGCCTGCCACAGCTGCGGTTGCACGCACCGCCCCTCGGGCTCGGTGGCGGCGCCACGGGCCTCCTGCTTCGGCAACGCGCGCATCGGCACCGCGAACGTGAGCGTCGTCGCCCCGATCGGCTTGGGCGCGCAGGCAGCTGCAGCAGACATCACAGAGCTGCTTGCGGTGAAGGATGTGGACTGATGGACTCTATACTGTGCTTATCCAACGACCCAATCACGGCCTAAAAATAGCAACATCCTTCCATCGCCCAGGCATGCTTTTTCGGTCGGCCTCGCATGACGGCAATCCAGATGGAAAAAGGAATAACCACACCGTTGCGTGCAGCTCGACCATTTTGTTTTGGTTGCTATGTATGAACCAGAATGGATACTATAATGTACACTAGCGGGTTTTTTTTTTTTTCAAATATTATAACCGGGAAAAATTAAGAATAGTTTGCATTTTGACACCCCTGTTCCAAACTTTGTTTGACTTTTATCCCGCTTAATGAAAAAGCCAAGAACGGCGTGGTCTCAAAAAAAAAAATTTTGGGCAGCAAGGGCAGAGTATATTTTCTATGCTAACGCTACAATGACATTTAGACAATACAAATCAAACAACCAAATGGTGTAGATGATTTGGTGATTTTTTAAAAAAAATCATCGATCACATCAAATAATATAATATTACAAAGTAACCAATATTATTTTACATAAAATAATATTACAAAGGAACCAATGTTATATCCAAAGAAATTGTGACATTTCTTCCTCTTCAAAATTGGTGAAAGATCTTCTTTTGCATGAACAATGGCTAGAAAAAAAATACGATATAGATTACATGAATGGCAATATCTACATATCTGCCTTTGGACTTTTAGTAGACACCACAACCTGTGTGACGTGACGGAGAATATGCAAAGTTACTAACAAGATATAGAGGCATTTTTAGCATGCATAGAAACTATAAGAATTTCTGAAATAATAGGTAGATTTTGGAAAGTAATGCAGGTTCATCAGCTGAGCTATATCATAGAAGAACATTCCATACCCTCTCTACAACAAGGAAAGCCGAATAGAACCCCGACACCAAATTGACCTAATAAGTCCATTATCTTTGTTCTCCTGGACAAAACAAAGAAACCAAATTATTATCAACAAAGAAAACAATGGGCATTGTGGAACGAAAAAATATTGTTGCTAAATGGTAAAAAAAAAGTGCACCTTCAGAGCATTCCAAAATTTTGAGGTGCCACTTTGTGCAATGGCTCCAAGATAGTCGGCGGGCGGATTGTGCAGCACACGGAGCGCGGGCAGCGTGGCGCCGCGAGGCCACGACGTGGCCGCGGCGACAAAAAATGTAAGGAGCCGGTGAGGACGGCGGACTACATTGTTTCCTTTTCTTCTCTCGCACTTTCGATCGGTTCGGGTTTAAACCGAAGAAATGAGCCAAAACCGAACCCGTCGGGCCAGGTCAGGAGAAAACCGATCGGTGCTTCATTGTTGGAAAACCGAACTTTTCAAGAACGTAAAAAACCGAACCGAACAGTAAATTTAAACCGAATGCCTAGGCGAGCAAGGGCTAATGGAATAGTTGGTTTAAAGATACGCACGGGGAGCGCGCCGACGGGCGCAAGTGGCGCTCTTGACGATGATCGCCTCACAGGCGGTGGCGCGATGGTGGGCTGTTTGGGCCGGCGGCAGCCCTAAGGGCTTATCCTATCGTGGATGGTGGCGTTGGCCTCAAGCGTTGGCGATGAGTGAGGTTCCTTCGATCCCGATGAGCGATGAGCGAGCATTGCCGTGCTCAAGGGGCGGCCATTACGTGGGTTGGTTGTTTTTTATATATATTTGCGTTGAGGAGGACGGGCTTCGAACGATGGTTGCCTCTCGACGCGTGAGAATGTTCAGCATGAGGGTGGGGGTCTAAGACACTACATCAAACTTTCAATCTCAACCCTTGGTCCTTTAATTCGTTGGTTGGTGAACCTTCATTTAAAAATAGCTAAATCGGGACATTACAAAGAACTCCAACAGTTTTTTCATTTATTGTTTGGCAATTGTCCTTGTTTGCCAACTCTCAAATCTAAATGCCAAATTTAAAAAAGTTCATCTCCAACAGGTTTGACATAATTCACTTGCCAAACTTAGATCTAACTTACATCGTAAAAAAACATCGAGAGAGAAATAAAATTATGTTTATGTCCTTCCACTTTTTGAAAACTTACTTCGGGAACCCCGAGGCGTAAATAAAATTGTGTTTATGTCTTTCCACCTCTTATAATACGTACGGATGCGCCGCTAATGCCTAACGCCTTAGAGCGCGTATTTTTGCGCCGCACAAGGCCCGATTTGCCAACTCTAACTAATTTGCCAACTCAAAATGTTATACTGTTAGAGGGAGTTTTTGGTTTATTTTTTAACAAAATTCAAGAATACCAACTTTAAATGTCAAACTGTTGGAGTCAAACTGTTGGAGTCGCTTAGTAGAGATTAGAATGTCGTGTCGTGGCCGGAAGGTGCAGTTGCATTGTTGCATGGTTACAGCGGGCGGAAAGCTGCGGTTGCATGGTGCACGGTCAGAGCGGGCGGTTCGTGGCTCCCGAACACGTCGCACGCGGAGTGAGACGGCGAAATATCTGAATCTGAACTAACAATAAGTAGGATCTTTTTAATTTGCACGGTTGATATGATATGATCGACTGACTCCGACAATACATTGCCGACATGCGTGGAGTTTGTTGTCCGAAAAACACGAGCACGTTGAAGGTGATGGACTAACCTGTCCGAACGACCGAGCATCTTGGCTTGTCTAATTAGCTACGGTTATCGATCTAGTAGCAATGATCCGGCATGGACTGGAACTCTTCGCATCAAGTCGTGGAAGGGGTTGCTGGTCAGCGCTACTTTTGTCTTTGCTTCACACACCGAGATCAACGGTCTGACCGCGTGACACTCCATTTGTACCTACTGTACGTATATTTGTTCTGCAACCGGGACCACCGCCCACGTACGTACCGGAGCAGTCAAAGCCTCAAAGGATGCACACACAGATGCATCGTGGAACGGCCGGGGCCGTGTCTCGTCACCGGCGACGGGCGCGGGGAACCACCAGCAAGCATCTCGGTCGGACCAGGAGCGCGCGTGTGCGTGTGCGTGTGCCTGTCTGGGTGGTGTGGCTACTGTACCGCGGCCTCCATCGCATCAATAGATGCAGCAGTTCCTATACGGGCCCGTGTGCGTGCGTGTGGACAAGGACAACTACGGGACGTCGCGGGGTGCGTCAGCCGCATGGACAAGTCCACGTCGCTGGCGTGGGCTGGATGGGACGCGTGGCCGCATGGACAAGTCTTGTCGCGCTGTGCGCCTGCTGCGTGTCATGTGAGGGATTTTGGTCGCCGCCGATGGGTGCCGCTGGCGCGCCGCCAGGGGCCGGCCACGGCTGCTTCGACTGCCGTGCGTGATGCATTGTTTCCTGCCGCCGGCCGCGGGGTACCATCATCGCCTCTGCTTTGTCTATTGAGCCCCGCCGTCCTGTTCATCGGCGTACAGTACTAGGAAGGCAGTAACTTGTCTGCTCAAGCCAAGGTGCCCCGGGTTCGATGTTATTATTCCACTATTCCAGTGCCGTTGTTCTTCCTCGCAACATTAGAAAAACATGGTGCCAGTTATTTATATCCTGATTAGGTAGTATACGTTTGCTACATTGTACTGATGAAAGCTACCGTAGAGCTAGTGCAAGTGACCGAACTCACGCCCAAAGTACGAACAACAGATGGAGTCTCGAGTTATAGATTTTATGCATATACGGAAGATTTTATTTGATACGTCTCTGTATCTTGATAATTTGCGGGTACCATGTGTTGTGAATGTGACGACCGACCGACTGACCGACCGACTGTTTGAACCAGCACCATGGGACAGAGTAGAGGAACCGGACAAGCTAAAAGCCTTGGAGCCGTTCTAAATTCCACCACCACACACACACACACGAGAATACGACCTGAGTAAAACCTGAGCTCTGCTGGCTTACTCTACGTTTGGGCTAACCAGGCAATTAGCACTAGCAGTGATTTGTTCTAGTATTTGATTCTCCATGGATACGTATCCCTCCCTCGCTTACACACACACACACACACACACACACACACACACACACACACACACACACACGAGAATACGACCTGAGTAAAACCTGAGCTCTGCTGGCTTACTCTACGTTTGGGCTAACCAGGCAATTAGCACTAGCAGTGATTTGTTCTAGTATTTGATTCTCCATGGATACGTATCCCTCCCTCGCTTATTTGGCGGTTGGGGAATCTCGCTGTCCGACCCGTGCTTCCATGAGCACCGTACGCATGAAATGGCTTCGACAGTGAAAGTGTCCTCCCTCGGGCCCGGCACTACTAGAACTTCCGTGGCGGACAAAAAATATTTTTTCGTGGCGGTTTTTCTCGTCCGCCACGGACAGGGTCACGGAAAATGGACGATTTTCCATGGCGGACAAAATGACCGCCACGGTAAATAAATAAAAAAATAAAAAAGAAATCCAACCCGAAACCCTAACGAGCCCGGATCACGGGCCGCCGGGCCCGCATCCGGGCCCGTTAGGGGTTTCAGTGCCGCCGCCGCCGCCGGCAAGTCCAAGGAGATCCGCCGCCACCGTGGTCGCCGCAGGTGGCGCGCCAAAGCCACGAGCCCAAGGAGATCCGCCGCCGCTTGGACCGCTTGGGGAGGGCCGCCCGCCGCTGAAGAGGGCCACCGCCGCCGCTTGGAGAGGAGGGCCGCCGGATCCCGCCCGGGCCTCGGCTGCCCGCTCCTCGCTCCGCGCCGGATCCACGACGGAGGAGGCGCGTTGCCCGGTGGAGGTCGGGATCATGGCGCCCTTCCTCGCTACCGGATTCACGCCGGGAAGCGCGGAGGCCGGATCCATGGCGCCGCTGTCGGATCGACCCGCCCGGCGGCGCGGCCGCCGCCGCAGACGCCGCGCCTAGACCGCCGCCGCCACCGCTCTGGCCGGACCGCCGCCGCCCGACGCGCCCCGTGACCGCCCGCTGCGCCGGTCCGGCCATGGGGAGGGGAGGGGAGGAGAGGGGTCGGGAGGGGATGAGTGAGGGAGAGGAGGAGTCGCAGGGGATGAGTGAAAGGAGGGGGAGCCGGCCGTGTGAGAGTGTTGTGAGAGAGTGGGTAAGAGATGGGTGCTGAAACCCTAGCTCCACAATATATATATGAGCCCGAGAGGATGTTGGATATGGGCTTTTGGAAGTTATTTTTGGGCCTCAGGACTTTGGACGACCGGACCTAATTAACCGTGGCGGGTTTTTTATAAAAACCGCCACGGTTAATCGATTTACCGTGGCGGTCATAATAACCGCCACGCAAAATAGAAAATGTCCGCCACGGTTAATCATGATATTAACCGTGGCGGTTTTCAAATGCCCGTCGCGGAAAATAAAATCCAAATACCACGTAAAATCAATTTTGTAGTAGTGCGGCCGGATCGGAGGAGCAGCGGCACCGCAGCAGCAGGTTTGAGCCACTGGCGCTCAGTCTGCAGGCTTTGTTTTTTCTCCGGCGACACGACGGGACAGAGGTGCAGCTGAGTGATGTGACGCCTCGATCCGACACCACCACTATTTGTCCGTGTCCTAGCGTGCGTTTTGTCCCTATGCACCCCTCGCTTCAGCTAGGATAGGACTGATGACTGCTTCTGTCCCTCGGCCAGTCGGCCTGCTTCTTTCCTGTAGCAAGTACTTACTACTACGAGTACTCCTACGTTGTATAGAACATGTACATGTACTGTATGGAGTAGTGTAGACGAGTAGTACTAGCTAGTACGTACTGTAGGAGTATCTCTCTTGCACAGTGAAGTAGGATTGTAGGAATATATGGCTAAATGGTCATGCATGCATGACAAGTTCGTGCGTTGTTTCTCAAAGTAAAAGAGTATATACTCCTACAATAGTATTGGTAGAAGTTTTTCCAATGCCTGGTTGCAGTTTTCCCATGGGCATTTTTACGTGATAATCTCAGAATTGCGAAAAAAAAAGGACCTACTAACTGCTCGCGCTTTGTCGTAGAGATTGTACATGATTATTGTTGAGGTATCAACAACAAGATCAACCTCTCCGTACATTCAGGTGCTGTTCAGGTGCGATGTAGACCATTTGGAAGACTAGAGATACAGCCAATTATTACAAAGTTCGAGAAGTACAATGTCTTTAAAAACGACATAAACATTATAACAAACGAAACAGATGCTTCCACCCTCTATTTGAAATTTCTAAAACATCCATCTCTAAACGGTTCAAAGAAGAAAACATCCCGGCGCATTGCTTGATCGCGGCATCGCGCGGTCGTGCTCGATCGTGCATGTATATGGCCGCGTCGCCAGGGTGAGAATGCTTTGCTCGATCAAGTTCGTTAGGATTGGGTCATGACGTCATGTCATTGGAATTCGTACGTTACGTCGTTACGTGCACCGTTCATGCATTGGCGGCATGGGTCAAAAGCAAAGCGCGGGCCTTTGCGGTGTCGACAGGGCTGCCCTAACTTGGCTGACTTTGCAGTCATGCAGAGAGGTGACGGACCGGCCCGGTCGTGCGGTGTCAGGCTGCCCAACACCGTGCGCACTGCGCACATGTTCGTTTCCACTTTCCTTCTGTCGACCGACCGTCGGCGGCATACCTGCTCGGCTGCACCGTACTATGCACATCAGCACACATCCGTGCTTCCATGCATCGTCACCACGGGGGAGTTCATGTGAGCACCAAACGCAAGGCTAGGTATATTCGGATATATTCTAACCTTTTAAAAAAATACGCTCAGGAAATCTAGAAAATCAGTGCAAACAATTTATGATCTGTTCGCAATTGACAAGACACGATGACAACATGGCAATTGACAAGACACGATGACAACATGTCGATAAAACGTATATAAAATAATCATGTCGTCACTATGGGATTGTGTACGTGTATCCCCAAATTAATTTATTAGACAAGTATATTCAAATATCTATAGTAAATATTAACATTTTTATTAAGTTTAAACGCACCAAACCAGGTTCAACCCAAAAAGCTTAAAGAGGTGGGCAATTCACTTATATTCCAACACTTCCCCTTCACCCCCTCACGCCGAGATCTCGGCGACGAGCGAGCCTCAAACGTGGAATAGGAGCGCAGCAACAATTATTTTATTTAATTGTGCTAGCCAGGGATTCAAGTTTCGAGACCTCCTGGGCTTTGATACCATATTAAATTGCATGCACCAACCAATTCAACCCAAAAGCTTAAGTTCGATAGGAAGAGGTGGGCAATTCACTTATATTCCAACAATTTTGTTATGTAGTCAAAGTTGAGGATTGTCATTTTTGGAAAACAAAAATAACTCTTTTTTTTTTACAGTTGTACCCTAGGGGAATTAAAGCTATAGTTGGAGGGACCAAAAGCCTCGCTACTTGGGTCCATTGACCAAGCTTGTTCGATGGTCGATCAAGAGAGGAAGTCATGTAATCGCCATCGACCGTGTAGTCATTGAGAAGTAATTATTTGGTCTTCGTTGACATATACTGTACTTTTAATGTCCCAAATTGTAAGACGTTTTATTTTTTAATCAAGTTTGATTATTTGTCTTATTAAAAAATAGTATGGAATATCACCTCTGTCGTGGCCTGCCTTACAGTTATTAATAAACATTTTCAAGAAGGAATTAGATTTGATTATTGTTGGAAATTTTTTTTAATAAGACGACCGATTGAACTTAGGATCACAAACAGTCAAACGCCTTATAATGACTGATTAAACTTAGGATCACAAATGGGTCAAACGCCTTATAATTCGAGATAGAAGAATTACTAGAGATTGCTCCCTCCCAAATAAAACGTAATCACTTGTTATCCATGTAGGTTCGCATCAAACTGTGGTTTTGATGACGTACTAGGGAGCTGAGAATGGGTCAATGGGAGATTGTGGCTATGCGGTATGTATACGAAACAAAGCAAGGGGCACCTTTTAAGAGGAGAGCAGCAAGTGCGGGGTATGTGGTATGCATCAAGACAATTAGGAGGAGGACAAACTTACACCGCGAGAGATTCCATATATTAGTCCAAGCAGCAAATAGTCCATTGCAGCACATCGTGTTAGAGCGGAGCAGAGTGGGGCAAAATCGTGTTAGAGCGGAGCAGTGGGGCAAATCGAGCCCATGCACGACTTTGGCGCATAGGTGTGCAAAGGGGTATTTTAGGTCACCTCGAAACTCTTTTAATTCATGTATTTGTAATACATCTTTAAAAATTTGAATAAGTAGTACAAATATTTGAACTAAAAAGGTTTGGAGGTGCACCTAATTGTGACCAATTTGCACACCTAGTGGCACATGTGTTTTGCACCCCATTAGCTCTCCCAACCTCTCAACAAATGCACATAATTATTACTTATTTGTGCTGAATCAATGTTTAGTCAGATCTTATATGTGACTAAGGCAATTCCACCAGCATTTAGTTTGAGCCTTAATTTTAATTTGGTTTTAATTAAATATAAAATCTAGCCAATCCTTAATTTTAATTTGGTTTTAATTAAATATAAAATCTAGCCAATCCATTTTTTTTTTTTTTTTTAGAATGACACAGACAACGTAGACACTCACAACACGCACGCACACTCACCCCTATGAACACACGCGACGCAAACCCTACCCTATGAGCACCTCCGCATAGGACTGGGCAATGGATCCGGAGATTCTCTCGGTCAGAAGCGCCTTCGCCGTCGACGAACGCCGCTACCACTTAATGCATAATGCTTGGGAAAATCACGGGAAAATTCCCAAGAAAAGGTGCGAAAGCAACAGGATTTGAACCCCAGTGGGTAGCGTCTCCACCTGGACCGGCCCTACCATCGGGACTACAAGCTCCAATTCAAGATCCAAATTTTAATCTAATAACACATATCTTTGATGTCCTAGGGACATTATTTATCTGTTGCATACTCATGGGCCGGCCCAAATCTAACACTAGTACTCCGCAACGACAAACCCCATTGCCTCTGTTTTCATTGGGCCCAGCCATTCTGGCATTCTCCCCATTGCCATCATCTTCCCAACATCCACGAGCCAACCGCCGTCTGGTAGTGTTCTGTTCCCGCCGTGGCACCCATCACCTCCTGCAGCTCTTACTGCCAGCGGCCGCCGGCCGCCGCAGATGCAGAACCCCAGCGGAACCATCCTCCAGCTCTACCATGCGGGCCGGCTTTCCGCCGCGCTCCGGGCCTTCGAGTCGCTCCCCTCCTCCCCAGCATCCGCCCCCCGACATTCTCACCGTCGCTGCCTATGCCGCGCTCGTCGCGGCCTGCTCCCGCCTCCGCTCCCTCCCGCAGGGGGGCGTCTCGTCCACCGTCACCTCCTTGCCGCCTCCACCAAGGACGCGTACCTCGCTCGCAACACCATTCTCAGCAACCACCTCATCACCATGTACGGCCGCTGCGCCGCCCCAGACTCTGCCCGCGTGGTGTTCGACGGGATGCTCGACAGGAACCCCGTCTCCTGGGCCGCCGTTATCGCGGCGCATGCGCAGAACAGCCGGTGCGCTGACGCCATGGGCCTTCTCCTCCATGCTGCGGTCGGGGACTGCGCCCGACCAGTTTGCGCTCGGCAGCGCGGTCCGCGCGTGCAGAGCTTGGGGACTTGGGCCTAGGGAGGCAGGTGCATGCGCAGGCCATAAAATGGGAGAGCGGAAGTGACCTGATCGTGCAGAACGCACTCGTCACCATGTACTCCAAGAGTGGTTCAGTTGGGGATGGATTCACGCTCTTTGAGAGGATTAGGGACAAAGATTTGATTTCATGGGGGTCAATCATCGCCGGGCTTGCACAGCAAGGTTGTGAAATGGACGCACTACACATTTTCAGGGAGATGATTTCTGAAGGCATGCACTACCCCAACGAGTTTCATTTTTGGGAGTGTCTTCAGGGCCTGCTCTGTTGTTGTTAACAGTTTGGAGTATGGGGAGCAGATTCACGGTTTATCTGTCAAGTATCGGTTGGATCGCGATTCATACGCAGGTTGCTCATTAAGTGACATGTATGCCCGATGCAGTAAGCTTGACTCGGCAAAGGAAGGTGTTTCACAGAATTGAGTCACCTGATTTGGTTTCTTGGAATTCTTAATAAATGCTTTCTCTGCTGAGGGGCTCCTTAGTGAGGCTGTGGTCCTGTTCTCTGAGATGAGAGATTCTGGTCCGAGGCCTGATGGTATAACTGTTATGGCTTTGTTATGTGCCTGTGTTGGCTGTGATGCTTTGCATCAAGGTAGATCCATCCACTCCTACTTGGTCAAATTAGGTTTTAGGCTGGGATGTTAAGGTATGCAATTCTTTACTCAGCATGTATGCAAGGTGTTTGGACTTCCCTCTGCAATGGATGTCTTTCACGAGACAAATGATCGTGATATTGTCACCTGGAACAGTATTCTTACTGCTTGTGTGCAGCACCGGCATCTGGAAGATGTATTTAAGTTATTCAGCCTCTTGCACAGGTCAATGCCAAGTCTGGATCGGATCAGTCTAAACAATGTTTTGAGTGCTTCTGCTGAGCTGGGTTACTTTGAAATGGTGAAACAGGTTCATGCATATGCCTTCAAGGTTGGACTAGTGGGTGATTCAGTGCTGAGTAATGGTCTGATTGACACTTATGCTAAATGTGGAAGTTTAGATGATGCCAACAAGCTCTTTGAAATAATGGGCACGAGCAGCGATGTGTTCTCTCTTGGAGCTGCTTGATTGTTGGCTATGCCCAATTTGGTTATGCAAAGGAAGCACTTGATTTATTTGCCAGGATGACAAACCTTGGAGTCAAGCCAAATCATGTAACCTTTGTTGGTGTCCTCACAGCATGCAGTCGTGTAGGACTTGTTGATGAAGGCTGCTATTACTACAGTATTATGGAATCTGAATATGGCATTGTCCCAACAAGAGAGCATTGCTCATGTGTCCTTGATTTGTTGGCACGTGCTGGGAGACTAAGCGAGGCCGCAAAGTTTGTTGATCAAATGCCATTTGAACCTGATATTATAATGTGGAAGACTCTGCTAGCCGCTAGCAGAACACATAATGATGTCGAGATGGGGAAGAGGGCAGCAGAAGGTGTTTTAAATATTGATCCTTCTCATTCAGCAGCCTATGTCCTTTTGTGCAACATATATGCTTCATCTGGCAATTGGAACGAGTTTGCAAGATTGAAGAAGGATATGAGAAACAGTGGAGTCCAGAAATCACCTGGGAAGAGTTGGATTAAACTCAAGGGCGAGCTGAAAGTCTTTATTGTAGAGGACAGATCGCATCCAGAGACTGATGAAATGTACACAATGCTGGAGCTAATCGGATTGGAAATGGTAAAAGCGGGTTATATCCCAGAACTTTCATGTCAGTCATGTAGATATGTTAGTTCTGACCACACATATTATGATTTTCTGGGCGAAGAAATGTTAACTGAATATGGTTGAGTCAGTTCAAAACAATCATTGCTGATTCCCTAGGTTTTTCTTTTACCATATCACAACTTTCTTTTGTCAATTGCCAAAGGAAATCAAGGTTCACTAGAATTGCACCACCAAGTATCGATAAGGTACTTGGAGCTTACCTTTGTGCTGCATTTTTGATGATTCAGTAACGTCAGGTTGTGGATTTCCCTTTCCTAAATGGATGGAAGAAAAGGTAATGTCTTTTACAAGAAAATTATCTGTTTCTTTGGTTCCAAGACTCTGGTTTTCTAGTTGAACATACATGAGGGAGAAATGTCTTAACATTGTGGTTGGACTGTGTACATACTACATAGCAGTGAATCTGTGGAGGAAGCAACTGAAATTGACGCTGCTGTTTCATAGCTGATGGCAGCTTCTTCTGCCACCCCCTCAAACTCTGTAATGATTTCTGTTGTAATCTAGTTTCAAAAGAATAGCTGATGGCGGTTACACCTGTTTGAAGTGCCACATATTCTTGTCGAGTAGGTTTCAAGCTAGTGGACAAGACACATGATTCATGAACTATCTGAACTCTTACAGAATAGTTAAAACCTTTGAATATTGAATTTACTGTTCAGAAGCCCTGCCTTTTATGGGTAGCTGCTTGCTAGTACACTGCCTGTAAGGTGTTCGTAGCAATAATACATCTCATGCAAAGCAGCTTTGATGATACTATCTGACGTAGACCACTTTTGCATAAATGAATCCACCTGGAGCTTCTGAGGTATAATATTTTATCCTCCATTTCTTTCACCTTGGAATTGGAACTGATTCTGATGGTAGACTGCTGATTTTATTGTGTACTTACTACTTAGAGTAGCAGTTCAGAAGTGATCTATGGAATGTCCTCAGGATTTATTGTTTGATTTTGTTTGACTAGCTTGGTAAAGTAGAGAACTACATCTGCTAAAGTATAGTTTGAAATCTGCACTAGTAAAGCTTCAGCTGGAACAGCTGTGTGTAGAATACAATCAAATAATAATTTTAATGTCAAAATATACATTCTCTACAAATTTTAAAATCTTCTTTTCCTAAAAGGGAAATCAAGAATGAAATGAATGGCTTTCCAGGTCCATTAAATTCGAAGGGCAGTTCATACTAGACCTAAACTACAAGATAAGCCTTAGCAGTCGTGAGATAAACCATTTGCTTTCTTGGTGTCGCTGCTGTCTTTAGTTGCCAAAAGTGGTTCAGCCCTCCTTATCTGGCATCTACATATACATCATGAAAAACATCAGAAAGGGTGAACTGAAAAAATGCTGTACATATTAAATTGTACTTCAAGGACGAATTGACAATTTTGTTGCATATTTCATGATGTTAATTATGTTGCAGGCTTGCAGCTGTGTATATTCCATTCTGAATCTAAAATAATTCACTTCACATGGTGCTTGTAGCGCACATCATTACCTAAACATTACAAGATCCAATCTGGTTGACAGTATTGGAGGTGCCATAATTTTTGTCTATCCGTATCATACTAATGCTTAATACTGATTCTGTTCAGCGTGCCAAATCTAACGTAATTTCCTTTTTTTGTAAATTTCAATGTTTATTTCATTATGGTTATACCAAAGTAGAAGATTCAACCACTACTGTATTTAATTTGATGAAATGGACTCTTGATTTTGCTGCCTGAGTATAGGAAGCAGGACAGTCATTGGAATGGCTGTGCTATGTTTATCACTTCTTTTTTTATCCATAAAAACTATCTATGATAAATATGATTTTCTTTTGAAAAAGATAAATATGAATTATAATGCATGTTATTCAAGGATTGGAAAAACTAAAACCTGTGAAACTGGCAGAGCATCATTTGCTGACTTCTTCTTGCTTTCTCTTACAGAGAAGTAGGAGTACAGTGCCATCCCAAATATGGCAATTAGAATGCCCAATATGTTCCTTAGAGTGAAAGGATCATGTAATAGAGTGTAGCCAAATGATAGAACCAGACATGTCTTAAGGTGACCAAGCACCTGGTAGGTCACTGGAGATGTTGTTCCAATCACAAGAAATGTACTGAAGTTCACAGACACAGCAATCAAGCATGATAGGACAATGAAACCCTGCACACAATTTCATCATCAAATTTGAGGTATACATGAGATTTTTTTCCAATAGGAAAGAATATGGCAAGAGAGTAATACTGACTTGAAAATGCGTTTATATTCTAGCTATATCTGCTGATGCCATTGAACGCTTGATTTTATTTAAATTCTGTAGATATCAGCGAACTATTTTACAGTACATAAAACATGTTTTGCGTTTGAAGCGCTTTCACATGATTAAAGATCTACACACACCAATTAGTTTCTTAGCAAACTTGCAGGTCTCAGAATTTTAATATTCTGCAAATTATAGAATTGGCTGGTTTGTATCTTAAATCCGTTGAGTTCGTAAATAGTAATTGCAAGAATACTATTTCATGTATTTGGGTAAAGTATTAAGATCATACCAGAACTGGAGCAGAGTATTTGTGTGCAAAAAGACACCGGCTAGTAAGGAGTTGATCAACAAAAGGGCCAGTTGCAAAACAGAATTGCCGCCTGGTAAGGCGCAGATTGGTACAGAAGCTGTGTTGAGGAGACCTTCAATCTCTTCTGTATCGTATTTGTGAGCTTCGTTCAAAAAAGATTTGGTTAAGGATTAGCACTGGTACTGGTATATGAAGAATGTGGCAGATTCATGCCAAGTGATTCATAAAGTGGCTCCAACTAGAAGGTCTGTAAATAGCTTATAAAATTTTCAGTACTGGGTCCTTGTATGCTTTTTTTTTTAAAAAAAAAATAATGAACTATTTTATCAATGTACAGTGCAACAAGAATGGGTTAAAAAGAACTAAAAATATTTGCTTTTAGGTCTTACAGTTTTCAGACTATTGATTATTGTATTACTATAATGTAGGATACAATTTGGCCAACACAAGTGGTTGCAATGGCGAGGCCAGAAAGGACGGACCCAAGTAGATTTAGCTTGAGATCAGTAACTGAAGCGATTCCAACTCCAAGAAGTAAGACCAGAAGAGAAAGCTTGATACTCTCGCTGCACATTATTGAGTTGGTATTAGCTCAATGAAAATAAAAGTGAATACCACAGGGACTACTTAGGCCCAGAAAACAATAGACATATTTAATCAATCATTTGATCCAAGAGTTTATTTCAAAATATATGAAACCTAATTGTTCTCCTGAATCAAATGTACAAAATGGATCAGAAGATTTCAGTGTTTTATTCCTCAAAAAAGATTTCAGTGTTTGCTTAAGTTATTTTCTATCATTCCTTTGACCATAAATGAAGTCTGATATTGTGAGAAAACAGCTCAGTTTATATCTCGAACCTGAATCTTTTCTTCAAGAAGATAGTCTCCAATAGCACAGTGAAAGGTATGATCGCCAATTTTGTCATCTGTAGAACATTCTGAGTTTAGTGTATCTGCACATGTTTATATTAAACGTTACCTAGACGAGCTTACCTGGTAGAATCCAATGGAGTTGAATCCTAAACTCAGGTTGAGAAGGCCAATTGACGTGCCATTCAGCAACCCAAAGAGTATCACTGTTTGTCCATCAATTGCCTTGGACTCAAAGAAATGTAAGCGCTGTGCCACATGGAGGGTGCAGAAGGTCACCATCAGATGCCAGCTTGTTAATGTTGTAGCTGCATTGGTTCATAAACAAGACAAGTCGACGGTCACACTCTGATAAGTATGCAGATTTGGTGCATCCATGATTTTTTTGTTATTCAAGGTCCATTGATGCATGGAAAAACAAAGTATGTTGTACTAACCAAATGGAAAACCAAGTGTGCTCATGAGAGCTTTGTTGCAGATGACAATGGCAACTGAAGATGCAACAGAGAGTGCAAGCGACCCGATCACACCGAGCTGGAAACCAGCTGACATCTTGACGAACTGGTGTTTGTCTGCTTGTCTGAATCCAAATCTGTAAAGAGTAATCTGAGGTATGCATACTAAACTTGAGAAAATAAAAGCATATCAAGTTCATTCCCTGTGTCTGGCTTGAACTCAATGCTATTATGCAACCATAGTCTTTTGTTAATTATAACTGCCCATTTGTTATTATGAATTATCGAACAGTTGGTGCCCTAACTCACTTGAGCACTGAACGGGCTGGGTGGTAGTTAGCATTTGTTTGACTATAACATCCTTGTTAGTTGTTGCCAGAACCCATGATTTTCATTGTAGAATGCAAGGGGTGGTCATAATCTTAGCTGGTCCAAGCCCAATTCATGAACAAGAACAGTATGGAGATGGTATCCTTGAATCCCCTTTATTGCTGGTTATAGGGAAAAGGGATTGCATTTGTTCAATCTGCTGGAGATTCTTTTATATGCATCACATGGACATCACAAAACGTAAGCCTAGCACTTGGGCTGCCACATATAATATTGCTCACACCAAACAAGGCTAATCATAACCAAGTTGGTCATCACGAACGAATCACATAAAGCGACTAAGGCCAGTAAGTAGTAACCCAACATGCCTATATATTGACTGAATCGGCAGCTCAAGATCAGGAAGTGCGAAGTTCGTCTGATTGCACATGTATATGCTGCTTTTTATCTCCGAAACAAATGAGTGTCCATTGTACCCGACCTTACTTTTGAGCCAGTAGCTAGCCTTGTCTTATACTGTTGGCTTGTCCTATATTTTGGAGAGCAGGAGCCTACTACCTACTGGACTGCTACTGGGCCTCAGATCTACAACAAACAGGTGGTTGCAGTTGCTTTCAAATGATTCATAGGATTACCAAAAAAAAAAAAAAAAGATTCATAAGATGACCGGAATAGAAGAAACTGAACACATGCATGGTCTTATGGTTATCCAATCCACCTCACGCTTCATGTGTTTGGTGGTCACTTATTATAATATATATTAATATGTTGCTTAAGAAGTAGCTTTGCATGGTTGGTAAGATCCAAGTGGTTGAGAAGGAAGTTTGTTGAAACTGACCTTTTGTTGTAGTGCAAACGGATGGAAAATCCTAATGCATCAATCTCCATATGACAGAGGATTATGCTGTCTTTAGATTGGTTCTTATTTCCTTCTGTTTCCAACTAAATCGATGGAATTTGCAACCCAGATCAATTTGACTTTTTTTTTTAAAAAAAAAATGAATTTTATAAAAAAATCTGCCAATTCTAGAAAGCCTAAAGCAGGGAGCTCGTGTTGATGCAGATGTACGGGCTGAAAGGCTAGTTGCATGTAACATGGCTAGCATTGCCGTAAAGGCATGGGTAGACAGTTCTACTCAATTATTTCATGAAAATCATCACATACTGCATAAACTTTTCCTGAAATAATAGCCACCCATAAAACAACGATTAGAGTCGTTAATATCATCTGTGCTAACCCGATGCTTTGGGATTCCTGATTTATATTTGTGTGCATTTTGTTCACATAAGCAGTTTGGCACATAGCATGGGATCAATGAAGGCGCATGCTAATGGCCTACCGGACCAGGTAACTTAAAATGCCTATTTCGTTATTTAATATTTTTTTTCAAACTCCTACCGTTCTAAAAACAAAGCAAGACCGTGTACATAACTACATATATCTTAGAGAGAACAAAAAAAAAATGCACACATTATCACGAATCAGGAGAAAATGAGAAGGATGTACTATGCTGTTCGGGTGGCTTCAGATTATAACAATACAAAACAATTAGCATACACATTACACTGGTCATACAGTACAAGTATACTTTTATAGTGATAATAATTGCTTCTCTGAATCTAGCCGGACACAAGTATATTTTGGCAATAATGCGCTGGCTTGTCAACAATTAAGTTTATGAATTACGTTGTCAAAATTCAGAAGGCATAGAATATGATGAAGAAATGGGCACAGCAATTCGAAACCTCTTGTCACCGAGTCCACTAAACAGAAATCTAGAACCGACTAAACATGGGCACTAGTGGGAAGCAAACAACATTGATAGATAAAGATCAGACGACAGTCTGAATAAATTGGTGCTTACTTGAGACTTGTGCTGTCGCAGCAATCTGTCTTCCCCTGCTCCTTGTTGCTTCTTCTGTAGTTTCCCAACTAGGAGAGAGAGAGAGAGAGAGAGAGAGGTGCTGTTCTACGATGAAGAGGAAGAGGAAGAGAGGGAGGGCGACGCACTTTTATGTCCAGAGTTTACAGAGGGGAAGGTGCAGAGGCGCGCGCTCGTGTACGGTGGGCGGTTAGGCTGCTTCGCTTGGATGCTGGACTGCTGGTCAGTGGATGCTTCCTTGTCGAGGCTACAAGGCATCGTGCAACATGCCGGCCACAATGTCGTTGCTACTGGCGTATCGCGTAGGTAGACGCAAGCCGACCAGCAAAAACGTTCTAGATTACCCAGCCTTTGCATTGGGCCACCGCCGCCAGCATAGAAAACGATGCTCTGAATAGCGAGGGAGTTGGTGCCGGAAAGATGAACTGCGACGTTGAAGAGTGCGGTATCTCGTAGAGGTGGAGCACGTCGAGACCACGACCATTTTCAGTCACTGCCAAGTTTTATTTAACCCGTGAATAGTAGCAAGGTTAACAAGTACTATACTCTATGGAGAGGCGCTCTCTTTTAACAGGTAACTGTTGTGTCTTGTTGTCATGGTTGTGGACAGTCAATTCTCTCTAATTATCAGCACCTCTGTCTTGTTGTCATGGTTGTGGACAGTCAAGTCTCTCTAATTATCAGCGCCTGTTGTTACTCCGCGATGTACGGATTGATGAACCTTAGTCCTTAGAGTTGACTGTAATAAACCGTTGGACCATTTGTGGGAGGAAATTCGCATGGTGTGCCAAGAGTAACAAGACTTCTGGTGACTGGTTTAGCATATCGACGACACATTGTCGTCGGTCAGATCGATAATTGCGCGTGACGCTTTCAAGTATTTTTTCTTGAATTCCCTTGCAAAAGAGTGAAGGAATTGATGGGGACGATGTTTCCATCTTGCCCTGAGATCTGCCACGACGCTCACTTGTTTTTGGTCACCTAATGCCATCAATCACTCTTGGTTCCTTTTGCTGGAACGAACCACCAGACCAGACCATATTTCTTTCCAATTACTTTACTTTACCAATGGATCGGAGGCAAGGACAATGCGAAAAGGATCTTTTATCTCAACCTGCGGTGCGTCCAATGTATATAGCTCGACAAACATCAAAGCCTTGACATGAGTTTGCGCGATCAACTGTAACTTCAGTTCTAGTTCACCTGATGGTTTCCAGATCACAGAGACGACAGTACGACAAAACATCCCACCATTTGCAGCTCATGCCACTTTCTCGCTCAAGAAAGTTAGCAATAATCTATAGATTTTCTAAGGATCCTGCAGTAGAACAACAACAATGCAGGTGACGCATCAGCTGGAGCCGAGCAACAGTCAACCTGCCAGATGCATCATGAGAGCGCCATTGCGACCTAAACCAACAGACAGAGGTTGTACATCCATCCACCACTCCGAATAAAAATAAGCCACGCCACGATGAAAAAGAGGACCAAAACATGGTGTAGGCTCCAATAATTGGCAACAAAAATAAGAGGTGGTTTTCGGCACCTTGTTTGTTTTGTCACTTGGAGCACAAGGTTGGGTTGGGATGGAGGGGGGTGGTGGTTGTAAATAAAGCGTCGTCGGGGTTCCTGGGGATGCAAGCAAAGGCAATGGCCCAACAACAGCTAAGCTGCTGGAATGCCCCCGTTTGGTGAACCTTCGGTCTCACTCTTTTCTTGTGCCTGTACCGACGACCCCACATTCTCCAAACGACCTTTTTTTTTCCCCTGCAAATCCTAGCATCTTTTTTTTTCTTTCGATTGGTTTGGAAACTATGTTGGTGCTCGGGCCCAAACTCAGACCGAAAATGTTGCCGTCTGAACCTGGCGTAAGCTGACGGCCGGTGATTCCCCATAAAATGCCATTTCTGGCCGTCCCCGTGCGTGCAGCCCAGCGGTGTTCAGGCGGATCTCCCCGGCCGCCAGAGCTCCGGCCGGTTGATTAGAAACCGACGTCCGTAGTTGAGGGGTTGCCTTCCGTTGCGGCCCAGCGGCGTGGCCTCGACGTCGACGGCTTGGCGATGATCGCGGCCTCACGAGGCCCTGACGACTTTCTGCTCTTGGTCATCATCGTTCATCGTCGACGGCGGCACCTGACGATGATGTGGCGGGCCGGGGAGGAAGGAATCATTGTCCCCTTACAATCGGTGTTGGATCGGATCCGACGATACCCTGGAATTTGGCCCATAATAAGTCTGGAGTGGGCGGGTGTTCTCTGTGCCCATGTCTGAAACAGGCCCACTATCCGTTACCTGAAGCTACTGGGCCAATAGTTCCTGACATAAAGGGGCCTACCGGGCCGAAAACATTTTCCTCTCTCGCGATACAGTAATAAGATAATAATCCAGTAACAGCTCATTTGCTACTAGAAACTCGAATTAACACACGCATAAAAATATCATCTCTGCAGAATTAATACAGCTCATGATATATAGCCAACACTAGATTGATCAGTCGACACATCCCAACATTAGGCGGCGCATTCTACTCAAGTTATTACAGGAATTAATCAACAGCAATACTGAAGTGGCCTGATCGGTTCTGAATCTTCCTACATCACCATTTGTGCAGGTCTATCTGCAGACAAACCTAAATGGTCACTGGCTAGTTGTAGCTATTAACACCATTAATTCATTCAGAGCATGGCTTCTCGCTGTGCTTGGATGATCGGCTTCTTCCCTTCTTTGAGCCCCGGTGGGATGATCTCGCAGCTCTTGCAGTAGCTCAGCTGCTCCATCTCCCACTTCATCTTCGGCACCACCTTCTCGTGCCGCGGGGAATACTCCTGTGAATCAGGATCAGATGTCAGCTAATTCCAATGTTATCAGAATTAATTCCCTCGTTACATACAGACGTTTTATTTGTCAGCAGATATATAAGTAAGTCACCTCTAACTTGTCGAGCAGTTCTTGGGGTGTTGGTGCCAAGACGATGATGTGGCGAGCAGTCGGGCTGATGAACTCTTCCTCTACAGCTTTGTCGATGAAGGATAGGAGGGAGTTGTAGTATCCGTCCACATTTAGCAGCCCAACCTGTTGTACCACGCCCAATTAAACAGTTGTAAAAAACATTTGTGACAGTGGTACACACTATAGTATAACATGAATCTTCAGTAAAATGAGTTGCAGACACAGTGAAGAGCCAGTACCGGCTTGTCGTGAATGCCAAGCTGCGCCCATGCGATCACTTCCAGCAGCTCTTCAAGGGTTCCATAGCCTCCTGTGTAATCGAAGGAACAGTTTATATTACTTTCTATGACAGAAACTCAGAACTATGGAAAGTGATTAGTGATGCTGAACTCATCCTCATGTCGATAACTGAAACAACATACTGGTCACATCAACAATTCGGTAAAGATAAAATTTTCATCACTACTCATAATTAAACATGCTTCAATGAGGACTAGAAAGGGTCCTGAATTTTCAAAAGGTGAAAAAAACCTCATGCACCAGCCAACACCAACTGGGAGGTGAATTTGGAGTCAAACTGCCCATGCGTGCATCCTGCTTACAACTTTCGACTCACGCTTCCACTACGCATGGATCCAGTATATATGTGTGACATGACCAGGGAGAGACAGCGACAGTAAAAAGGGAGCTACATCTACATGCATGTCGGCTCACTACTCGGCTAGTAAAACTAAAAAAGTTACTGTACCAGGAAGTGCTATGAAGGCATCAGATTGCCTGGCCATCTCAGCCTTCCTCTGATGCATATCTGCCACGGCCTTCACCTCCCCAACAGTCTCACCTGTAATCTGCACGCACAAGCAAACACTGATGCATGCCTTGCCTGTAATGTAATCAATACTCCATAGCCTAATAACAGGAGCAACCAGAAAGCTAGGGTGGCTGTGACTGAGAGGCCGGCCTATATCATCTATCTCCTAGGAGTATTTTATTTTTGCCCGGGCAGCATGGTTCAGAAGAAGTAATCATGGTCTTGTTGTGGGGGACAAAAAGAAAATGTGAGGGTCATTTCTTTTCGTTAACAAAGTCATTATCTGCTTAAAGGATGAGGGCCCTTAAGAACAAAGGGGCAGACACTAGAAGCAGCAGTCAGGATCAGCAAGATGCCAAGATCTCATCTATCATCAGGGAAAGGGAAACCGGATTTTCACTGATCGAACATTCAACGTGATCTTTCAGTCAAGAGAAGATAAGCTTGCATCCTAGCTTCTTCCCACTTCAAAGAAAAATATATTTGCACATGTAAATTATTTTCTTCTGCATTTCTTGTCCAAAAACAAAAACAGTTGTTCAGTAGTTCGTAGTATATATATACTTGTATTCTATATAAAAATAGTTATCTCTAAAATCAAATATAATATTAAGTACTAGGAAAAACAAAAATAATCTGATCTACCATGCTTTGTCGAATTCATGGGAATCATTGCATGTGATTAAACAATGACAGGGTTTTAGGGAGGCGTGAGAGCGTGGTTACCGTACCTCTCTCGGCATGAGGGTCTTGGGAATCACCCTGCACAAACAAATATATAAGGGATCGACAATGAGATGACAAATTATATAGCACTTAGCACCTGATCGAGGATGCGACCAATCCAACTCTTTTGCCATGATTTTACAAAGTTTGGGGCTATTCTTTTTATGCTCAAGAGTAGACTGACGACCATGCATCATTGCTGTTTACATACCCTATGACGTGCCTCCCTCCATTGTAGACTGCTCGAGAGACCAGGCCCATTAGCCCGACACTTCCCCCCACCGTAGACCAGATCAATGTTCCTTGAGACCTACAATATAATGACAGTTCTAGTGATAAACAAATCTAATGGAACTAGTTAACGTGATGGGCATGTCTAGTCTATTATCTATCTATATATATATATAGTAGCTAGCTATACAATGTTGTGTGATCTTACATATACTTATTTTATCTACAACCACATCAGATTTACTAATTCAATGAATTCGTGTATGCACGGAGGAGAGCTTGCTTGCTGTGGCTAGCAAGATCTTTTTCAATGGCCAGAAAATTCAGCAAATGCATGGGAAATTACTAGTAGAGATGGAGCCGTGTAGTATCATATTATATGACTATATGAGTGAGGAGATGGTGCCAACAGGAGCGGGAGCATGCGTGGGTCCCTATTTGTGAAAGTTACGTGGTGTAGTGCTTCACATATATTTAAAAAGAAGCATTTATTCTACTATGTGAATCCGTTTGAACTTCCAAAAATCTCAAATCTAAACTCGTCATTTCTGAAAAAGAAGAAGAAGAAGTCAAGCAGTAGTTTCAGTGCACATACGAATACGTCATCCTTAATTTGCAGTAGTGAGTGAGGTCTATCTCGGTTGTATACATGCATCCATGGAAATAGGGTTTTGCTAGAATTCAGCTCTACAGTTCGATCTGTAAGTGGTTAATGCACATGATTGTACGTATCTGTATATGTATCTGTATGCGTTGTACTACCTGTTAGCACTAGTGCCTGTTAGACTATATTTAGCATTTGTAATGGGTCGTAGTCCACAAGATCTCTCCCTTTCATGTAGGCATGAAGACTGTAATCGGTGGCCTATAGTGCTTTGGCATCGCTATATGTACTGCGCACTCGTAAGTAATATTCATCCATTCATTCTAGTATTCCACCGTGTTCACAATCTTTCACTACCTTCTTTTAAGTTTTTAAGGCAAGCACGGCATATAGAAGTAGAACTGCTGCCACAGAAATCGCAATTAATCTACAATTAAGGAAAACAAGATAAACGTTTATGGCCACGTGGTGGTCGTTCTGAAGAAAAACTTCGTGCATGCAGGCTACTAGATCGACTAAGAAACCAGCATGTTACCGTTGATCAGCAAAAAGCAACCATTTCAGCAATCAGCAGTAAGTAACACATATGCTGAAGGAGTGAAGGCTGAAAGCTGATACAACAGCTATATCTACCGAGATTACGGGGAGGAGAAAGAGGCAGACGCACCAGCTCCTCGCCGAGCTCGACGGCAGCATCCTGGTAGCTCTTCTTCTTCCCCTGGCTGCTTCCGCAGAAGACGCAGATCCTCCTGAACCGAGGAGGAGAGGGCACCGTCATGGCATCCATCTCCGAGGAGAAGCCCATTTCCATCACCTCCACTGCTTCCTCCTCCTCCTTGATCTCCATGTGATGTTCTGCTTCTGCGTCCATCTACCACTAGCAGCCCTCCCTGTTCTGCTTAGGTTCACCCTTCTTTGCAGCAATGGTGGCACAGTAGAATGGAGAGAGATCCCACTACAACATGGATAGCTTTACTGCACTCGATTGCACCACCACTTTGCGGTTATATATACTAGCCAGTGGCGGTGGTGGGCCCCGCAGGGGCTTATTATCTGCTGAAACATATCCGGGGATCGAGCTGGTGTGTGTGATTCTTCTACCTAACTGGTGGAAATTAATTAGAAAAGCTGATGAGTGCAATGTTTAGAAGGGCCTGAGCTTGATCAAGGGCTAATTTAGCACGACCGGTTCGGAAAGAAGAATCAGACTGTGTCTTTATTTACTGCATCTCCCTGAGCTCACCAGTCGGTTGATGTCTTGCAATGTTTGTTTAGGTAGCCGGCAGGTAGTCGACAGTTGTACGCGATCCCTACTAAACTTAAACTGAATGTTAATTAGGCTGCTGCAGTAGTTAAGCAACTTTTTATATATGTCGGCTACGACCACCGGCTTGACATACACTCATACTACTAGGCCGGTTGATCGAGAAGAAAAAAGACAGACATGCTTGCTTGCAATGTAAGAGAAGTTGAAGAAACAGAAGCATCTATTCAGGCCTGCTTGTGCAGGGAATCGTGCCTAAATGTCTGATGCTGCGATGGAAATGCAAACGCGTCCAGTGGAAGAAGGCCTACTCATTACAGGTCCAGGCTTCAGGCCAGGGCGATGTTGGGATCCAATGATCCATCATGCTCGCAAAATTTTGCTCAAACGTCTAGAGACGGCTTGCCGGCCGGAGACTAGAAGATGAACAACCCGTTGCTGCAGTGCCCTAGCACCATGATTGCAGTAGTGGAGAAGCGCATGCATATTCGTCTTGGGGCCGGGCTACTGCCTGAAGGCTGAAGCCTGTGATGATCGATCATTCACGCACAGTAAATAAAGGAAATTACTACTGGCGCTATCTGCAAGAAGGGTTTTACTGTACGTGTAGTCCATCAGTGTTCAGTGTGGGGTGTGTACGTTTCCCTTCCCTGCAGTACGTAGTAGCCGCCCCCATCGCATTTACGTCGTACGTTACATTTCTTGAGAGAGTCCACGCACGTCTCACGTATGTCCCTGGATCCAGCGGCAATGTCTCGACGGAATACTTCAGCTTAATTCGGACCAGGAGCTAGCTGTGTCTACATAGGTAATTAGGTATCGGAGGCGTTGAATCTCAGTCAAAGGCTAGCCAGCGCGCGTACTACGTAGGTACCTGCAAATTCAGATTTACTCAGCGGTGGATATAGTTGTCCATATGGCACTAACACGATGGGCGGCACGGGCACGACCCGAAAAAGCACGGCACTAACACGCACGGGCACGAAACTCGTAGTGCTAGTGCCGCACGGCACGATCGCTGGTCGCGTGCCTGGGGCCGAAGGCCCGTGAGTGCCGGCACGGGCACGGCACGGATATTGAGCATGATGGCCCGATTATTCTTAACCATGGGATTCATTTAGAGCATTTCTGGCCGTTGGATCTAGAAAACCTACATATATAAACAAACTTCACCTCACACCCTCCCGTTCTCCTCCCTTCTGCACCCTCTCGGCCGTCATTTTTCTCTCTCAAGCTCTCAGCAGCACCACACGAACAAGAGTCAGAGTGCATGAACTCGTGGCTTTGCTTGCGGCGGCGTACATGCATCCTTCATGGCGGCGGCGACGTGCGGCCGGGGTCGCATCCTGAGGGCAGCGGCGCGTCCTCAGTCCTTGCGCAGGTTCTGGCACGCGGCCGGCAGCACGTCCTGCAGCCGACGACGCTCCCCGCGGCAGCGCAGGCGCGTCCACGTAGCAGGCGAGCTTGCCCTTCCGGCGAAGCATGTCGGTGGCGACGCAGGCACTGCGGCGGCGCGCGGCTGGGGACGCCTCCGCGACGGCAGCAAAGCTCGGCGGCACGGCAGCCCGCGTGCCCGACGGCACGGCACGGCACGGCGAATCGGCTTTAGTGTCGTGCCTGGGCCACGACCTCGGCACGGTGGCACGATTTGGCACGGCACGATAGTGCCGCCGTGCCTGATAGTGCCGTGCCCCGGCCGGCGTGCCGGGCCATGTCGGGCTAGTGCCGTGCCGTGCTTGGGCGGCCCGTTTGGCCATCTTTAGCGGTGGAAACTTGACGGGAGCTGAGAGTTGCAATATCTATCTATCTACTATAGGAAAACCTAGGTTGCTTGATGTGAATGTGCAAGTAAAATTGCATATGCTACTTCCTCTGAATATGACTATATGGCACCCGTACCGATCAAATTAGATCAATATATGTTTATAATAAATAATAATAGCATTTATATCTCCATATAAATTCATTATGAAAATATGTTATATAACAAATAAAAAATCTAAAAAAAATAACAGTATACCTTTTATATATATAATAACTTCATTCAAAACTACAAAAAGTGAGAAATTCAATTTTTTTATGGACGGAAGAATTACAGCAGAAAGCAGCAAAAGGTAGGATTGGAACATCTTGGTGGTCACAACCTCTCACCAGTGGTAGATATCAAGATATCAAGGTTTTTGACTAATATATCCGCGCATTGCAACAGGAGGAAAAGTAATAAAATATTAATAAAAAATCTGGATGAAAATGTCATATATCTATTTATTTCTTATTCGTTCTATAAAATTTTGAAAGATATAATTTATTTTATGATGACCGGACATCCATAATATAAATTGATATTTGCAATAATATGAAAATGTTCTATTAAGTCTTTTTTTTTTTAGATAAAGGATGAAACATCCAGGCCTCTACGTCAGGAGAGGCATTACACACCCTAGCTTATTACAGAGTTTTTAAAGTAGGCGACAATTGCTCAAAAGAAAGGAGCAACAACCGCTCAAGAATGTAAACAAAAACTAGCACAGATCTATAAAGGTGCTTCCAACCACCGCTTCCTGTTGATGTTCTATTAAGTCTGTATCGATTAAATATAATCTTGATAAATATTTCTTTTTTCGTTGCAAAGCCACATATGAATATTCCTAAATATATTGTAGAATTTTTTAATATTATCTTTGTGTTGGTAGAGTTAGCGTGAGATCCATGAATTATTTTGGGTACCTATAAATATATATTAGTTCGATTATCTGATTATGAGTTAGTTGTTCTCGATTTTCACATGGTAGCCCTCGTTGAGGATTGCACTAGTGTATGCACATATTTTTTTGAAAGTATGTATGCATATAATTTGGAGATAAATTCTCATGTGTTTTAGGTTTAATTAGCTCTTGTACTCCAACCCACCTCAACATGGTGGACGCTGGGAACCGACTTAAAACAAAAAGCCATACAATTGGTATTTTTGTGTACTATGTCATTTTACACGGTTGTTCCACTTCTGCTATGATATATAGATGCAATTCAGATTAAACTCCTTGCAGGAACGAAGCACTGAGGAAGAATATATTATATTACATAGCTGGCCTCATTCAGTCGTTGCTGTGTGTTCTGCATGTTCGCAAAAAACAAATTGACGTAAACAAAAGGTGTGACGCTGCCTGTGAAACCAATTTACTGAATCTCTCATGTGCACACGATCGAATTCGACAAGCAAGGGACGACATCCCTAAGGATAGCTTGGGCCATTTGTTCCCAGGCTGATCACATGGATGCGGGGAACTATCTATCTAGTTATCAATGGATATTTTGTGTCCACTGAACCCTAGCTGGAAGCTTTAATCTACCGATAGCCTGACATATATATGGATAGATATATATAGGTTGGGGGCAGGAGCAGAAGGCAATGTAAAGCTGATCCATGTTGGGCCACAATTCACACTACGATATGATTACAGACGAGAATTACCGTGAGGCACAGAGCCATGAATGAGACCAGTACAAAATTGAAGGCTGGATCCGTAGATCAGTCAAACGTACTTGCATGACAAGGACCACCAGCAAGTAGTATATCTGTGGAAAGTGAAGCACAATGCCTGGACCATCAGCTGATCAGCCCTACTGCACGGTCTCGTAGCCGTTGCCGAAGGGAAAGGATAATACTTAATGCTCTCTTAAGAAGACTATAACGGATATTCAGTAGTTGTTAGGTTCCGATCGGTAATTGTTTGGTTACCGTTGCATCTTGTTGTTTGAACTTTATTCTACTTAATGAAAAATGCGTAACGGTGTGTTCCTCAAAAAATGATAGAGCAATATGAGACAAAGAGAAACGTCATGATTTGGTCTCAATATTGACTTACTTTGGTTGAATAAGAAGAGATTGATCATCCATTAGTAATGATAATGATCAAATTTGAAGAATATAAGCCAAGAATGCATGAGTGAAGAAATGTCAAGCAAATGTTTAATTGAAAAGGAGACGAGACAATAGATATAAGATCGTCTTCACATATTGGTTTGCTTGTATATATGAACAAAGACAAAGAAAATCACTATGAATTGGTATTGACCAAAGGTCAAGCATATGTGAAGAATGACAAAGAGAGACATGATGTGATGCATATCAATCAATCGTACATGCTAGCTTGTTCATATTGTGGATTGTTGAAATTGGGGTTTCATAATTGATTAATAAGCAGGCACCCGTGAGTTATTGAAGAATTAATGAGACATGAGTCATTGAATATGGATTGGTCTCATTATTGATTTTATATTGTTAAAAGAAATAGTGAATAAAATAGAAGCCTCATTGATGATCTCAAGTTATATAAAAATGAAGACACTCAAGCCAAGGACCATCATGTTGCAAAAAATGGAGTTCAATGAGTTCTTAATGTCGATTGAAGACATTTTTGGACTTGAGAGTGGCTTAACAGGGGTGATGGTAACAAGGGCTTTGAGGTACTAAGAGAAAGTGAAGGGTAAGACGGCTTGGCAACTAAGGTACTATGGCTAAAGTGAAGAAGAGAGTACTTGCATTTGAGACGATATACTAGCTAATCAAGATATATAAGGAGTCATGTTTTTATGGAGGATAGAGTTAGTATTAGATCAAACGTTAAATTATAGGGATGAAAATGAAAATGATAATTTCTGATTTTCCAAAACTGTTTTCGAAGTTTTTCCGTTTTTCATGCCTAAATGGAAATGACATTTGGCAACCAAAAAATGAAAATGATAATAGTAAAAATAGGAAATGAAAGCAAAAACGGTACTACATTAACTACCGATGGTAAGTATGCCAATCTCCATATGGAAGCACATAAGGATAGTATTTTTTAGAAAGAAACTATACGGTAAAGAAACTACATTTTCTCGAAAGAAACTATACTGCAAGTATTCATCCGTATAGAACGTAATCGCCACTCAAATCACCTTGCCTCTAGCCAATCAACAATCACAATTGGCTAATTATCACGCGTTTAAATTGATCATTTATTTGTGTAATTGTCAAGAATTGTGGCGTTGTTGTGCGTTTCACCATTGTTTGAGACTAAGATGGTGTGAACTATGTGGTTTTTGCTAGTGGTCTTGTCGTGTAGCTTTTTTTATTATTATCATGTGAGATAAGTCGAGCAAGTCATATGGCTCTTCTCATGTTCTACGGTTTGACATGTTTATTGTTTTTGGGATACCGTTCTCATAAATTTAGTTCGATCATTACTGTTGTATTTTCCTATCGACTATATCATTTTCAAAATTACCGGAATACTGGTGCCGTATTCGTTTTCGACAATACCGTAGTATCGATTTTGTTTTTGACAAAATAATATGAAAAATAAAGTGATTTGGCCTCGTTTTTCATCCCTATTAAATTGACATGAACCTATGTATTGAACTCGCATGTGTTGAAATAGTTCAAGTTACATCACAAGCTCAAGGTGGATTTGCATCACAAGCTCAACTTGCTATTGAACTTTATCAATACCAAGTTCCTTGAAGATCCCTTTCTCAATGTAGCACACTAACAAGTTATTGAGCCATTCATCACCCATCTTGTTCCATAAAGCTATCTTGATGAAGTGCACAGAGAAGGCTCTTTCAACCGAAGATGTTGCCATAAGTAGTATTAATGCTAACTCAATAATATGATAGATCAATGGAAATTGAATATGAGCCTTAGTTGTAATCATTGTTATAGCCAAGCTTCCATGGTCATGACATGATTTGAAATCATCAACTCTTCCCACATGAACAAGGAATATCGCAAGTTGCTCTCTTATATTATCACGATCAACAATAGAGAAATCTTAATCATAGATCTCAGTTATCCGAGCAATCTTTTCAATATCAAACCTAGCAAAGTTGTCTCTTGGATCAAGACAAGCAAATGACACAAACAACTTAGATGATACCTCATTGAAGTGGTAATCCATCTCCATGATTATAGCATCAAGTGCAGTGCAGCGTCGCTGCGCTGCCAGTGGTGGATGGGCGGCGGCGGCGATGCGGCGGGCGCCGAGCCGGCGAGGAGGCGAGCGGAAGTGCGGCGGGCAGCACGGCATGATACGATGGGATTGGGGAGGGAATAGAGAGAACCAATATTAATGGGCCTTTTACTCGAGAGTGGGCTTACACGGCCAAACAAAAAGCTCAGCAAAGAGGGAGCTGATGCTCTGCCTCTCCCTCGCGTCGTTCATCACCAGGATGCTGGCTGGCTCACCGCTCTACCGCTCGCCGCCGTTCATCACTGGAGATAGAGAAGACACGAAGAAGTGGGAGTCCGGGGTCTAGTGCTACGGCGCCGGTAGCTAGCTAGGGAGGCCGCCCCACCCCCCGCCCTAGGGAAGGTCCGTCGTTGGTTAGGATTGAGACAAATTTCGTGCAAACGACCCTTATATAGATATACTGTGAGAAACGATATTTGAAGAGCCATTCAAGCTCAAGAGCTATGTCTAGATACGTAACAAAAAACAATGTATGATGTATCTAGAAAACCCAAAATATGGTATAATTAGAATGGAGGGAGTAACATTTATGATACAAAATAAAAACCATTAGATTAATCATGGAATATATACATGTTGAATATATATAGCATGCACTATTATAATGAAAACAAACAGAAAGGGCATGTCGCTGCCCATGCTACTAGTACCATATTCTCTCCTCGGTCCGAATTTCTCTCATCTTTTAGGAGCCACAAACCAAGGCAGCTGTTCCTCTCTAAGAACAAGATCAGAGAAAAGATATATAAAAATCAGCTAGGATACATCCCATGTCTTGTTCTCGTAGCTTGCAAATACATAGTAGGTAGGACTGCCACTGCAGCTGCTCCATTCTCCCACACGGTCACACAGCATGACCAGGCATATGCATGCTCCGTGCCCATCATTGTTCTCTTGCTTGCAAATGTGAATGTCCCCAAGGGTCTTAGTAAATTGTGTATATATAGTTTAAGCACATATACATCATCATGCATGCCAGAATGCACTATTAGTTTACGCATATTCGCATGCATTACACTTGGAACCTGAGGTGAGTCGACGCCTGATTCTGCAGATTGCTGCCGGCCCGCCGGGGAAGGGGGCGTAGAGAAGAGAATCCAAGCACAGCAACAAAACGACGATCCAGCTACCAGCTTCTAAACCTAAAACTCAAGGCTACCAGCTACTCAAATTTGCTTGAAACTTTCAATAACCAGGCCCGGTCCGGCCTCCTTGAAACTTTTTTTTCCATCTCCGATACGTGTGTGTGCTGTCTCTCCACTGTCAGTTTCACGAAAAAGGAAAGGCCCACATTATCATTCGACGACCGGTAGGATGCATTCGGACAGCAAGCAAAGCAATAATATGAGTCGTATATGGCCATGAGGACGCTACGCTACGCGCGTCGCGTATGTAGCAGCAGCTAGCGACTAGCCCCTGGACGGCCGGCCGGCAAGCGTATCTCGGCGAATGGCCGTGTGGCGCCGCTACGGCAGATCTCGCTCGCTCGCACTGTCGATCGCACATGGATGCAGGTAATGACGACGACGAGGCAGGCGAGATCGGATCACGGATCCGGATAGATGGAGATGGAGCTCTCGGCTCAGACGACTTTACGTGCAATCGATCGTAGTCGTAGGTACTACTACGTCGTCTCGATCCGATGTGCTTGCTAGCTGCTTCACGATTGCACTGTTCCCCGTCCGACAGGATAAGGTCATGAGATGAACAGGCTATGAATGTCACTATCGGCCTCTAGTTTGATTGAAATCTTATCTCTGCCTCTGGTTTGATCGAAACCAGGAAAACCACGCATTCCCACTGAGTTCCACTCAAGAAAGAGTGCTTGTAGCCAAGTGTCTCAAAATTGTTGCCACAACATATTCAGATTTTGCAATTCAGCGCGCTCTCTCTCTCTCTCTCGTTTGAGAAACGCACGCAATTCAGTTCCATGTATATCTGGGCCTTGTCAATTGGGCCTTTATTTTTTTTTCGAATTCAAGGGCCGAAGTGCCCCCAGTCTTTCAATTAATTAACGTCAAAAGACCATCAGGTTCAGTTTTTACAGCGCCAGATGCCAAGCATCAATTACCCAGATAAAGCATCTTGCACCACCTGGTGAAGAGCCAACACTACCAACAAAACGAAAAGACACATATATATAACAGTTTTAACCATCTGATTATAGGTCTATTCCATCAACTACCCAGATAACAACAAGATTACAGAGTATTCAGAGCTTCGTTGAGATCAGTCCACCATCCTGGTGTTTTTGCCTGTGGTTTGGGCCACTCCGGTGAGTCACATACTTCAGGTGTCTCCTTTTCTCCAATGCGAGGAAGCTTCAGTTGTCTTCCCAAGGTAGCCACAACACTGATTTTTGTTGTGAGCTTCAGCTTTGACAGATACACTTCCAGAGTCTCTTTCTTCTCGGCAGCACAGAGAATAAGCCAATTCTGAAGCATATCTGTCACCATGTAATAGAGAGTTTCTATACTCTTCCACACTGATCTCTAACAACAAACATCATTTCTAAGTTTCCATAGCATCCAAATAACTGAAGAGGATATCATATTTACAAGACAATTCCTCTTGTTAATAAGCCAATAGGTACCAATGTTAACTAAATCACTACCAACAATTCTACCAATGATATCAGAAATTACAACCCAAACTCTTTTAGCTACCACACAATCAAAGAAGAGATGATTGCATGATTCCTTTTCTTCACAAGAGAGACAAGTTTCATCCTTAACCTTTCTTCTCTTAGCTAGATTATCTCTAGTAAGGACCCTATTGTGCATCAAGAGCCAAAGAAAACACTGGACTCTAGGTGGAATCTTAAGATGCCAAACAACTGGTATATGAGTTCGATGTATACCTCTGTAGTTAACAATCTTATATAGAGATTGGGAAGTACAAACCCCTTTAGAGGTATATTGCCACACCATCTCATCCTCTGCATTAGTTAACTGGATGTTTGACACTAATTCTAGCATCTCCAACCTTAGCCATCCCAAAAATCAGCAATTGACTTTCCATATTCATTAAGGATCCTATATAAAGGCCAATATAGGATGGCTAAACTAGTTGAGCCAACCCAAGTATCTTCCCATAAACAAATTTTCTAGCCATTGCTTACTTTCCATCTATATCCAAAATTTGCTGCTTTTGTTGCCCACATGAAACCTTTGAATTGAAAAAAACTAGATGCATGATTGGGTTTGGTGGCCATGATGTTAGGTTTATTGGTTTTGTATTTGAAGTCTATTGACTCTTTTTCAGAGTTTCTCCTTGTTTGAATTGTACCTTTTTTAGCCAGAAAGCCAATAAACAAAAAATTAAGGTCTCTAAGGCTAGGAATACCTAACCCTCCAAACTCTTTGCTTATTGATACTAATTCCCAATTTGCCGGATGATACCTATGATGATTCTCATCATCATTCCACAGAAAATTACTCATGTGAGTATTCATGAGCTGAATGACCCATTTTGAAAACTCAATAAAGGATAAAAGATAAATTGGGATACTTATCAGACAAGCTTTGATAAGGACAATTCTTGCTGGAAGAGACAAGAGTTTACCCCTCCAACCAGCTACTCTTCCTAAAATTTTGTCAACTAGAGGTTGAACATCCTCTCTGTTGAGGCAGGTACATTGCTATACCTAAGCGGTCTCATACGCCGCCTCATGCATCGCCACGTAAGATTTTTTATGATGTGGAGGAAAGAGAGATGTGAGAGAGAGAATGAGGTAGTTGCTTCGTGAAAACAAACCTCATGAGCTAAAAATTTAGGACTATAAAGACAACTATTTTACTATTGTATGAGTTGTTGTCGCCATGCACCTCACAATCCTATTTTTACTCTCTCCATAAATTAAGAAAATGTGAGCCAAGCATGAGATTAACTTAGAAAAACAATCATGTAAATGTAGTCTATTAATAAGTCGGCACAATATGAGACTGTACTTTTACCCTTATCGGTATTCCTAGGGGCCTTTAAAATTGGGCCAAAAGATTCGTCAGTACGGACGAGGAACCGCCAGCCGGCCCATGTGATAGCTCGGCCCAACACTACAACCGCCTCTCCGCACAGGCAGAAGTACTTCCTTGCCCAACGCCGCCGCTCTGACGCTCAAACCGCAGAAGAGGGAAGGGAAGCTCAATCTCGCCCAAAAAATTTCCGAGGTTTTCGCCTCTCGGAGCGCACCGACACCACCACCCGGAGCGACTCGCCGCCGGCGCGGAGAAGGTACGAAACTAGAGCTGTATTACAGATCTGTGCGGGCTAGGGTCTAGTAGTGCGCCTTTCGGTTTAGGGTTTTTGTTTACCTGCGAGATTTTTCCGATTTACTAGCTCGTAGCTTCCGTTTAGCATCAGGTGCAAATCGTCTAGATGCGGACTCGATCCTTCGTGTTTGTGGTTTTTTCGCGCTTGTCAGCTTGACTAACTGGTCTGCCCTTTTTTTTTCCCCTTCGCAGGGCGGAGGCTAGGCGATGGCGGATGAGAATGTAAGTTCCTCTCCTTAATGCTATTTAAAGATGCAGGTTTCTTGTTTCGATTTGTTATCATTGTACTTTTAGAAGCCGAGATTAGTCTGGGGGACCCCATATTTTAGGCTAGAATTTCAGTTTGAGATACACTGGAAGGCTCCTAACTTAGTTTTCCTTACCTTAGAACTAGCTAACTTCGTTTTCCTTACCTTAGAACTAGGCTAGCAGGTAGTTCTGAGGTAGAACCTTTGCATTCTTTTGGTCAGAGCCTTCTGAATTGTCTAATCCCAACAATTATATTTGTTGAAAGTACTTAGATAGCTAGTTGTTAACTGTTAGGTTTGATTTTTTGAAGCAAGATGCTATTTCTATGCACTTAGAAATCAGAATTATTTTTATGTGCTACTTATGCGTGATATATTTTTTCTTGCAAGAGAAGCATGACTAGTAAGGAGAAACTAATCCCCGTAATTGATAGGGGCTTCTTACAACAATCTTAATAGCTAATCAAGAACTTAATCTTATTCTCTGCACCAGTCAGTTAAATAGTCCAGATACTATTGTCGTGCTGCAGTTGCAAATATGTTCTAAACCCTGTAAATGATCCAAAACTTTTGGTTTTGGTTATGATAAAAAACTTTTGATTTTGGTTATGATCCAGAATTCCAGATTGCTATTTGACCAGCTTTTCAAGAGCTGCGGCATCTTACCAAAATTTTGAACACCGTCTTCATGACCCATGAGCATAGCTATAATGATGAGACATTAAGAAACTCTTTTTTGTAGAATCGTTGGAATGGTGTCTGCTGAATTTCTGACCTCTATAAATACATAGAGATTGCTAACTCTTTCTCTTTTTTAACTATTTGCAGCAGGCTGGAAAGAAAGAGGAGGAGGAATTTAGCACAGGCCCTCTGTCTGTCCTGATGATGAGTGTTAAGAACAACACCCAGGTATCCAATTTATCATGTTCCCTTCCTGTTATTTTGCTAGAAACCGATGCGTATTGTGCTATTAGTTTTTATTCTTTGGGGATACATACAAGTTTGAGGATACCAGATTGAAACACCTTTTGTTGAATGGGAATTGTCCTATACATGATTCAGCTCCTGCTATGCACACTAGATTCTGTTGTTTTGCTCCAATCAAAAATCTTGTTTCATTGCTGCCTTAGATAAGCTGCCTTCTGTAGCTTCATGAATGCTGCAGTTAATTTTACAGTTTATACATGCTGTGTTGAAAGTAGAAGTTGTTTTGCAATTCTTCTGTTATTCTTTGGATAATTTGATAACTTGCTGCTGTATTTTATTTTTGTCTGTAAGCAGTCAATAGAGCTACAACTTACTATTTCCTGATGTATTCAGGTGCTCATCAATTGCCGTAACAACAAGAAGCTACTTGGTCGGGTTCGTGCTTTTGATCGCCACTGTAACATGGTGCTGGAGAACGTGCGGGAGATGTGGACAGAGGTAATGAACTCAGCTAGCAGACTGATTGTTTCTCGTGATGATCCTAGGAGATTTTAGTTTGTGAAAGTGAAATTGATCTGTGACTCTTTTCTTTCCAGGTCCCCAAGACTGGCAAGGGCAAAAAGAAGGCTCTGCCTGTGAACAAGGACAGATTCATCAGCAAGATGTTCCTCAGGGGTGACTCGGTCATCATCGTGCTGAGGAACCCGAAGTGATCGCTCGAACAGTCACCGTGCAGCTATGCCCTTCCTCTAGGTTCACGGAAGCCATGTCTCTGTTGAGAACTGTAGTTTGTGTATGTTTTCGAGGAATTAACTTGTTATCTTGAACTGACGTTCATGTGACTTTCATCAGTTTGTTAACCGGAGTATGTACCTACCGCCTGCAGTATTTTGATCCTTGAATGTTGCAGTACTTCTGCTTACTGCATTGTGGCGTTGCCCCACTATTGTTCAGTAATAGTAATCCTTAATTGACGTGGAATATTTGCTGGTCCTGCTAATGGCTTGTATGGCCGTTGTCGACGGAAGTTTCAACTTTGCAAGGGTGTCTTGAGCAGTTGCGCGGCCGTGCAGAGATGCAGGGCTGCAAAACACGAGTGCTCCACGAAACGTGCTTCCCTTCGTTCTCGCAAGTCCTTCCCTATAGCTAGCACAAAGATGGACGAGTAAATCTGAGCACAAAGATGGACGAGTAAATCTGAGCGACAAATTGTGCGATTTCGGTGCCATTTGGCAGGGCATTTTCAGCGGCTTTGAGAGGTATTTAGAATCGTTTGGTGACTTCGTGAACTTCAAGATTCTTTTTTCACCCCCCCGAAGAAGGTCTTCATAGGGGGTAGGGTTGCGTATGTATGTGTGTTCGTAACAAGGGGTGAGTGTGCGTGCGTGTTGGCGTCTGCGTTATCGTGTAAAAAAAAAAAAAAAAAAAAATCGTTTTCTGTCAAACGGGTTAAAATATAATGGCTCCTCATGAAGCCTCTACAACTCTAATGTGCCCAGAAGACCGCAATTAATGTAGTACAGTGCAGGGTATATGGTTGTTTGGCTGATCGTTGTATATGGTTATTTGGCTGATCGTTGTATATGGTTATTTGGCTGACCGTTTTCTGTAGCTAATAAGCCAGATGCTATTTTGTTGTTAGAGGAAAAAAAAAACTGTACCGGCTGATAAGTGGTTGCGTTACAGCACAGACCACAGTGAGCAAGCTCGATCGAGTCTCTACTACTCAGACCACAGTGAGCAAGCTCGATCGAGTCTGTACTACTCAGTACTGTTCGATCTACTAGTCTGTACTTCAAACTCCAGGACCTACCGGTACCGGTTACAACAGATCCGACAATTCCTGCATCAGTGGGACCCATGGGTTTTGATCTGCATCGTTCAATGACAAAACTAACGGCTGAGATCAGCTATGACCCACAAGTGAAGTCAGCTATGACCCACAAGAGAAGTCCCCGCCTTGCTCATCCTATCCTCAATCCTCATCATAGAGCATCAGACAACGCGCCGCTCCTTCCGGATCTGGGCGAGGCGAGCTGCGGCGCCGGGCGTCGCGGAGGAGGATGAACTGGATCGCGCGCAAGATCCACCTCTACAATGTCACCATCGGCCTCTACATGCTCGATTGGTGGGAGCGCTACCTCTTCAGTATCCTTCTCCCGATTGCTTCCCTCGCGGTCGTGTTCCCCCTCCTCCCCGTCCTGAAATTGGTTGATTCTTTTAGCCCCTGGCTCAGTCTAGTTGTCTTTCTTCTCCTGGTTTCGCTTTGCTAGATCTGAGAAAGCTGTGAGGATATATCCTGGGATGGGATGTATCGAATTTAGATATCTTTCACTGTGAGTGCGCTTTCCGTTTACAGCCTTTCAACGGTGGCAATTTCTCATCTTTAGATTATATAGTTGCCAACCAGAATACTAGATCCTGGCTCCTTTGAGGAATTGTTGTACTAGTAATAGGATTATACTCCGTAGTTTTGTAGCACCGAAACCATCCAGATATTATGAATTTTCTACGTAGCAATTTTTTATATTAGCTAGGAAGTTCAGGAAATTTAAATTACCATGCAGTCTTCAGATCTTGCGTTTGTCTGCCAATCATTAGCAGAGCTCCATCCTAGTCCTAGTCTATGTACTCTACTTCCTTATTCTGGAGTAATGCAGACTTAAAGTGATTCAAAGCTCTATTTTAGTTAAGTCTTTTGGGAAACGAACTAATGATCAATAATGTGAAATATAATTGCACCATACTGCAAGGTTAGGGACCTGAACCTTGTTTAAGACAAAGTATTCCTCGTGTCCCTGAGTCTGTCATGCTATGTGGTTATCCTGCAGTTAAGGGTGCTATGCTGCATGTTCTTCCTAGTGACTTTGAACTTGCAAATGCTAGAGTTCATGTTCCATCATTTACAACTTTACCTCCGCATTACACAGACAGTTTTGGGAAACGAGATAGTGATATATACAGTGCCCCCAGTTCCTTGATCCTAAAACTGGGCAATAAATTTTACACCCATTTAGTTTGTACAAGTTAATTAATTTCCCTTTCTTTTTTAATATCTATCAATGGTAAAAAGGTTTAGTTAATAGATGTACAAAGCCTGTTGATGATCTCTAGTAGGTTCTTGGAAGTTTTGGGTGCTCTAATGACTAGACTGAAGAATATCAGAAGCTCTAAAGTTTTCCAATAAATGTTATCCCTTGACTATGTTAGATATTTTGATGCTTTGCCTCTTTTGGTACATTCTTCGCTATCTCCTTGGGTTCTTCCAAAGGTAAAAACTTCTTGCCTTCAGACTGAACACTATCTGATAGTACCAAAACTGTTTCCCCTTGAATCAGTATTAGTAATAAACTCAATTACACGAGCTGACTATTCCTTTAAGTTACATCTTCTATTAAGGTGCAAGTTCATGAATGTAGTGGAGTAGATACTGTAGCAAATCCAAGCACAGATTTCCATTAAGCTATTTTTGTAAAGGGACGATATTTGTCGTGGAAATTTTATGATCTCTTAGGACTTGTATTAGGGATCTGTAAATACTTCATAGTTTTGTCACTGACTTCTATGTCTCATAGCTGTTATTCCTCCCTATGATTTTTTGTTAAAGATAGAATCTCCATTGGAATGCCAATGTAATACCTGCCTGGTTGTTTTTCTATGCCTTGCAGTAATCTGAAGACTCTTTTTCAAGAGGGGAACTATCTTGGGCTAGACAGTACATAACCAATGTCAAACAAGATCTGCTTATGATCATTTGGCCATGTAATTCAATCTGTTTAATTAGTTGTTGCCTGAGCAACAGAGAAGAACTAATTTGAACAAATGTTACCGTGTAGCCATATCTGTATCTTCCCTGGAAGCTAACTGTTTCTTTTAATGGAGGGGAAAAATTATGTTGTGCAAGATTTGACTTGTTGTCAGTTGTTGCCTTGCTGGCCAGCCGAGTTTACTGGACAAACCACTCTGTCGCGTATTGGCACGGCATGTGTTCATCTGTTCAATTCATCACCGAAGTACAAAATCAGTAGCCTGTGACATCTACTCTGTCGCGTATCTCTGTTGTTCTGTTGTGTTCTGCATTTGCACCACCACATCCACTCTTGGATTCATCTCAAATTTGTAAGAAATTTGTTTTGAATTGGAATTGAGTTGGAAGAAATGGTCCTATATCCCCGAAGTCTCATGTTCTGAAAAATCCATAACAGGAAACGGTGAAATCCGGTACCGGTTAGTTGTTTGACGTCAGGTCAGGTTGTTGCAAGGCCCTTGTCTTCCCTGGAAGCATCTATCCTTTCCTGGCCTCCCCTAGCGTCTTCCACACAAGGCCTACCTCGCTCTCTGTGACGTCGGAACGTTCTCACTTGACCAATCCAGAGTGCAGGCCTGTACGTCACTTCGTCCCCAAGCGTCGAACAATCGCCGCTGGTGCCGATCGTCCCTCTGGATTGGTTGGCCCCGCCTGTATGTCTCCTCGTCCGTGTCGGTGCTTATCGTTTCTTCTAGCACTAGCAATTGCAGGCCGCACGCGGATCGGAGCCTCATCAGCCTTTCAGAGAAGAGCTGAGGAAGCCTTTCAGAGAAGGCTGCTGGAGCAGGTTCAGCTTCAGCTTCTGCCATGCTTGAGGTTGTGATATCCATCCCAGCGATCCTCCTGCTGATCCTCCTGGCGATCGGGTGCTACCTGCTCGGCCGGAAGCGAGGCCGCGCCGCGGCGTCGCAGCAGTTGGCGCCCCGGCGCCACCGCCAGGCTCTCGCCCAAGTAGCGGCGGAGCAGGCGGGCGTGGTCTTCACTGTACATGTTCCTTCTCCACTTGATACCCTACTCGACCTGTTAGTTCATTGTGTCTAGTACCCTACCGGCCGTTCTTGTTTGTTGCATGATGTTCATGCCGAATACTTACGCTTGCTGTTGGATTGCTTTAGAATTTTCTTTGGATTTGGGTTGGGACATGTTCATGGATGAAATTGTATGTGGCACCAAGCTTAATTTTCTTTGAATTTTGGCCATGTTCATGGATGAAATTGTGTTAATGGCACTAAATTTCTCAAACTACTGTCAAACTTGCAACGACCACAAACTTCAAACTTACCCCTGCGTAACCCACGTCCCATACCGTCGCCGGATGGATGCGCATACCTGAACGGTTAATTAATATGAACATGGGTCGTTATTACTCCAGATAAGAGCGTGAGGACATGGTGGAAGTAAAAGAAACAGTCAGAAAATCAACTTTTTTTCCTATGTAGATATATAAATATTAGATAGATATATAGGTATACATTTGGATATATATATAGATAGATAGATTAGTGCTCATATGGTTAGATAAATCATGATAAAACTGTAATAAGCTAGGTCAAGCACTGAGGCACTGAGGCCGGGCTCTAGCTTAGCAGGCCAAGCACCCATGTAAAAGGATTCATAATGCTACAAACTAATATATCAGGTCCAACAAATATACCACACGGGCAAGATCATACACCAGTTCCACTCCTTACATCAGGCTAGACTGAAAAGTCTAGGAAGCTAAGAACATCACACAGAATGAAAGAGTAACAGGATTCATAATGCTACAAACTAGGTCCAACGAGATGGCTTAAACGGGTACTATCGTCCATTATATGCTGTTGCTACTGCTACAGCCAACAAAGTTAATAAGATTCTCACAGAAGGTGACAAACTTGAGCCCAAATTGTCAATTACTGACAGTAGGTCCACCAAACATCCCAGAGTCTACTCGAAACTGAAAGCTGCACAAAATTGAACAAAGAAAGTCAGGTACGGAGTAAGATACAAATCGTCTAGTTTAGTAACATGTCAAAATATGCTAACACAGTCTGATTCAGTTCCTCCAAATCTGTGTATATGTTCGATAAACATGAAACTGAGCAAAAAGTATGTTAAGAAAATTTGGTAATTAGTTTCAAGCTATGAAATGACACCAGACCCATTCATCCCCTCTGCTCATAGTAAAAAACACAACTGCCTGAACTTATATTTAGGATTATGTAAAAGGCAAAGACAGATGATACTGTAAACATACATGTTGAAGGTCTGCTGTCTGGTGTGATCTTAACTTGTCTACCAAATCTACACAGGAACATTACAATCATGCAAACCCTCCCATCAACCTCTCCACACTTGATTTCAACTACAGAAAGGTGTTCAGATATTGCAGGTAGTGGCTCTGTTGGAATATAGATTCCTTCTGCTTCTATTAATGTGCGATGTTCCTGTAGGAAACAAAATATGTACCACACATCAGATTATCGTGCATAACAGAGGCACCCATGGTGATCAATTAATCATGTGACATGCCTTAAGACAACAAAAAAAGGGGTATACCTTAGCTAGTTGAAAGGTCAGCTTCTCAAGAACAGGTGAATGCTCAAGAATGCAAACAAGTGCATGCAGATCAATAGCAACACACCACCCATTCAGTAGTAATGTCTTTAACTTACTAAATGCAGGGCTCTGGCACCATTTCAAGTCTCTGTAGAAAATAGGCTAAGCAAATAGCAAAAATAGTAAGACAATCGAAGATCCAGTTTAAAAGTCAGACATATAGAACATGACATTCTCAAAAACTTTATCTGAGTTCACATTGAAATGTCCATATATTGACGATGCAAAAACTAAACTACTACATTATTCATACAATGGATAAGCTAAAAAAAAAGTTGTAGCAATGCCCCATTACATCCTTTACCAGAATTACGTTAGAAACAGAACTTAATAGATACAATTTTAAAAGAAAAATTATACAGGTAAGTAAATTTCTCATTTGTGCCCGTCGAAGAAAAGTGTGCAAAGCAAATCTGATTGCATTGCATGTGAACTCCTAAATATCAAGTCATTAACATAGAAGATGAGAGTATATATACTGAATGAAGAGAACAACGGACAACAAATATACAATAAGAATCAAGTACAGAACTTTGAATAGCATATCTAGGTTGAACAAAGAGCATAACAATAAGAAAATCTTATTGCACTGCATGCAAAATGTATGTGTCTACATATAAAGAAGGTTGTAGACGCTGAGTGACAAAGAACACAGATGGGTTTAAGAGTGAGATGGAAAAATGTGTAATACCATTCCACGCCGAGCAATCAACTCTAAGTTCTTAGCACTTGATAAACTTCCAAGAAGTAGAGATCGACCACTATAGTCCTCATTACCAACACAAGAATTGCAGGCACCACAATATTCTCCCCAGTATCCTTTAAAACACGTTTCTGCTGAGAAAAAGGAAAGCTTGACAAAGGCAGTATCTAATGAAGGCATGCTTTCAAGCATAGGAGCATGAACACCATAACAATGGAGGTGCAGCCAAACCACATTAGGAACAGAAACATGGATTCGGGTACTGCCACCCATATGACATTGACTGATGGTCAGGCGCTTCACGGACTGCGAAATGATCTTATGTGTGTTGATCTTGGACTTTCTTATGGTCAGATCCTCCAATGCAGGACAGGCAGAAAAATCGAGAAAGTTGGTGTCCAAAAGCACATTAGCCAGCTCCAATTTTGCCAAATGCTGGGAGCGCAGAGCAGGGCCGTCCAGAATAACAGGGTTATCAAGTTTAAGCATGGTAATAACATTACCATCCAATCCCAGTACTGGATAATTGGCAGACGTAGCTAGACTAGCAGAGAGCACAGAGGCTCGGCACAGCAGAGCATGCCGGATCCAGATATTGATGTGCGTGCACTCACGGCACAAGAACCGGTCACCTGAAAACTCAACCTCATCTAAGGCCAGGCTGGGTTCTCGGCGCAGGAGGATGCAGTTCACGAAGTCATTGAACTTCTCGACGCTTTCCCACTGCTCGGACTCGGAGGAGACGATGCGCAGGCGGCCCAGAGACCTCCAGATCTGGCGCCAGCGCGAGGCGAGCACGCACGTCCGCACCGCCTCGTCGGCCGGCAGGAAGCCAAGCACGTGCTGCAGGATGCTGTCCGGCAGCGCGCTGATTCGGTCCTCGGCACCGCCGGACCCCGCTGCTGCTTTCTTGGCCTTCTTCCTGCGAGCCATTCCGTCGAACACGTCGTGGGCGCCGGAAGCTGCAGGATACGTCCCCAACCAAGATCCAAGAACATGAGCAATGGCAAGCGGTGGGAAGGAGATAGATATAGATGCTCGAATCACCGGTCCGAAGGAAGGAACCCACCTTCACGGCGTCTTGGCTTCACTCATCCCTCCGGGCTCCGGCCATAGGCGTCGTCGGTGGCAATCCCAGAGGCAGTGGTGCGGGTGGCGAACACCGAACGGTGGGTGCCAGACTTCAATGCTGCTTTGATGAGACTGGCGGTGCGTGTGTGTGAGAGGAGCCGCACTCCGCGTGGGGCCCAGCTTGTCAGCCGTGGTAGCAGCAAAACGCTGGACTGTTCGGCGCTGCAGGCCGTGCGTACGGACGGAGTGGAGAGCGCTTTGCGTTGCCGGGCCCGTAGGGAGCAGCGCTGCGTTCCGTTCCCTCCGTAGCCGTTCGAAGCAGGCCCGCACGTCAGGGAGAAAAGGGGTGCTGGCCGGGCGCTGTGTCCGTCTTTTTCTATGACCGTTGTGGCCCTGGCCATGCATGTGATTTCTAATGGTTGTGAGTGTTGCTACATTGTAATGGCTTGCGGACGTTAGCGGGCTTCATATGTTTGTCGGTTAAGCTCACTCTGGACGTTCACGGTATATCATTGCGGCAATAGCGGACATCCGCATAGCCCGCTAAATAGTTTGGTGGTGGACACCTTGCGGCTCGTGAACGGTCCACAACCCGCCCGCCGCATCTTGAACTATAAGTATCACTTAGCAAATTGGGAGTCTGTTTCTACTGCCAAGGAATATGGAGGACTTGGTCTTCCAAATCAGATTTGAATATTTGTCTTTTAGCATCGTGGCTCAAAAGGTACAATCAAGATGAGGGAAAGTTGTGGAAGGAGCTGGTTGACTATAAATATAAGACTAGTAATCCCAATATTTTACATACAAAGACTGCTGGTACTTCTTCTTTTTTTCAAAGGTTTTATGTGGGCTGCACAGGCAGCTAGGATGGGTTATAGATGGCAAATTGGTAGTGGCCAAAAAGATTAAATTTTGGGAGGTAATTGGTTAGGAAAATCTAGTCTAGCTATTCAAGACTGGAAGTTGTATAGGTATGTAAATGAAAAAAAAACATGACTGTTGCCCAACTTTGGGATGGACAAAACCTTAAATGCACTTTTACTAGGATGGGTGATGCTCATATGATGAATCTCTGGGAAGAGGTCTATCAGTTAGCTACAACAATTTGTTTTTTAGGGAGGAGGATGCTTTGATATGGCAGTTTACATCCACTGGTACTTATTCAGTTCAGACTTTATACGAAATAGTTAAACTTTAGGGGCATATAGTCTGTGTTTGTTCACTCTCTATATATGGGAGATTGATATCCCATCGAGAGTATACTTTCTATGGTTACTTTCTAAAAATAAGTCACTCACCAGAGATAATCTAGAAAAAAAAAGAAGGAAAGTCAAGGACCCTTCTTGCTTATTTTGTAGTGAAAAGAATCTGTTCACCACCTATTCTTTTCTTGTGCTATTGCCCTGTCAAATGTGGTGTGTTTTATCTAGAGTTTTAGGAGTTCACATTGGTGATTCTCCGGATTGTATTGGGAAATTCTGGTTGAGTAATAGGAGGAATGGTGTGTTGAATATTCTAACTTCTCGCAGCAGCTTGGTTGCGGAAATGCGGATATACTTCTCTCTGAGGATTTATGTTTTTGAGAATATAGGTTCGAGGAGTATGGATATACTCCTCTCCTCTACAGGATAGCGAAAACGGCTCAAAAATGGGTTATCCTCTGCCCCCAAGAGAAGAGGAAAACACTGCTGACAAGAGTGGCACAAATCAAGAAGGAAGCAGCTCAGGTTTCATGGTTGGATATGAAGTGATGCTTTGGAAAGGCGGGCGACAAAGACTGAGAAAGTGATGGCATTGATCAAAGCTTGATATGTTGCTAGAGAAACAAGCTGGACGACAAGCAGCAAAGGCTTTGGTAACAAGGATGATTGTTTGACGGAGGAGTTGGCGTTAGTATGGTTGGTTTGCTTCAATCACTAGTGTTTCAGTATCTCTGTTAAAACCTGTTGTCGGGTTTCTTTCAGTTGCTCGTTTTCGCTATCTTGGGCATGTTTTGGATGGAGGCCCCCATCCCAGGAGCTTGTTACAGAATATTTTGGTCCATTGACCACGTTAATGGATTGGGGCTATGCCCTTAAACTCTAAAAAAAAGGTAATAATAAATTATACTTAGCCGATCAGAATCTAATTCTCAGTTGTTTGTTTAGAAAAATAAGTTAGTTGCCCGTATAAGGTACCCAATACTACCACACAACGCTTAGCTATACGTAAAGAACAAAGATGGTGACGCCTGTGACTGTGGTCAGTCAAACTAAGCGACCTTCCTCCAAACCAAACACATGTTTGCCTCGCTGAACAAGCCTGACTCAGTCGTCACTCGCATGGAGATGGTCTACACGTGAACGCAAACGGAGTCCCTGCTCTGAACACGTGAAGCCGGGTACAAGAACATGTGTGTGGAATGTGGGCAGTCGCATACATACGTACTCCGTACACCGATACACGCATGCCTCAGGTCTCGCCTGACGAGTTTTCGGAATGCTAGGGTCTACTAGGGTCCTAGTACGTTTCAATTTATACGGATACGGATGACGTTGCTCCGGCACCGGCAGCCAACCCAAGCAGGCCGGGAATGCAAATCGGAGGAAAACTGTGAGACCGACCGGAGCGGCCGGGCACGAGCGCACGCACGCACCACCAACCCATCCAACCCAACCGCGCGCTCAAGACTTTGCCGCGCTGTGTGGCGCAGATCGAGAGCCGGGTCGCGACCAACCCCGCCGGCCGGGGGCCGCACACGCACCACTACACCTACCGCCGCCGGCGGCATCGCGCGAGCGAGAGGCGTCGTCCGCGGTCGGCCTCGACGTACTCCGTCCCGTATCCGATCGACCGCATGTGTGTTTGGTGGGACTAGTGGATCTCCGGCGTGCCAACCAGCCAGCCAACCCAAGTGTTTTTTTTTCTCCCCGGCCCAACCATTCATTCAAACCAACAAACCACATCGAGATCGACGTACGCCGCCAGCCAGCTGCGTGCGCTACCTACCACACTCCCGCTCGATCCTGTGCGCACGCCGCACAGTGCAGTGACTAGGGACGTACGTGCGTGATCACGACGCCGGCGGCTATAGCTGCCCGGCTCGCTCGCCGCCACAGCTTCTGCCGAATGGTGTGGCAGCTGTTAATCATGCATTAATTAATTAAGGAATGATGCTGCTACTACCACAACTGCACGAGACTACAGTAGTAAATAGCGACCCCCACTGGATGAATGGAGCTAGCATCGCCGGCTGTCGATCGACGATGGACGGACACACGTGATGAAACAGGTGCGCGCATGTGGCTAGCTAGCTCTATAGGCTATAGCTTTCTACTCTATGTCTTATCTAGGTTTCCACGTGACTCTTGAGGAACCATATCAACAACTAACATAACGTACTATAGATCTGTGTTCGAACAATCACTCGACTGGAAATGCTTTTTCTTTCCCTCCCCGGCCGGTCCCGCTGCCCGTTGTATTGTTGTAACATGCATGTACTTTTGCTTGTACTACTCGAGGGATCGACGCTACAGATCAGATCGATCCCCAGATCGGAGGTACGTAGCGTATCATTAATTCAGCGAAGCCTGCAGTTTGGTCCAGCCAGCGCGCAGGCAGGCAGGGTTGTGATCTGCTCTGCTCTCACCATGCATACACCGCGTGCGCCTGTCTGCTCGTGAAATTAAAACACTTCTCGTCTGCCCTGGGTCCAGCAGGTTTATTTATTATATTCTTTCCTCCGATGCTCAAAAATAATTCATCATGTTGACTTTAAGGCATCGTGTTTGACCGTTCGTCTTATTCAAATTATTTATACAATTTAGAAAATAAATAAATTATTATTAAAGTATCTCTAATAATAAATAAGTCACATCAAAATGGATAATGTTTATATAAAAAAATATGAATAAGGCAGCGGTCAAATATGACATCAAAGTCAACATGATTATTTTGAGACGGATGAAGTATACTATAAATTAGCACTAGTAAAATCAGTATTCTGATAGTTGAGTTTTATGAACTTGAAACTCATTAATGACTAAGTCTTAGAGTAGTTGTTAGTCCATCTGTTTGGAGCCTGATGAGCTAGTTGTAACGGCTTTGGACGCAACGATCGCTGGACGTGTCCTCGCGACCGAAGCAGGGACGAGCTGGCATGCATGGCAGGCAGCCAGGCAGATTACAAAGTTGGTGTGGTCGCTATTGGTTGCGTCCTCCGCGCAGACCAAAAGTCACCAAGCACGTCTCTCAGCCCAGAGGCTATAGTCAGTAGTACGCCGCCGATAGGCGATAGTTGAACTCGTCGAGCGATGGCCCTGTTTGATGTCACGGTTAGAGTTAGATTGGGTTATTTTTTGTCCAAATAACCCAAAAGTATAAACACATGGGTTAGATTAGGTTATTTTGGCTCTAACCCATCAAAAGAAGTAACCCTTAAGGGGGTGATATTTGGGTTACTTTGATAGAGACCACCAACCCAAAGACACACTAACTTGAAAAAGTGATTAGAAAAGTGCTTTTAACCCGTCATCCAAACTGCCCATGGGTTAGAGTTACACGCCCGATGATGTGAGCACGCTTCCCACCAACCCATGCTCCCGAAAAATGCCCACACTGGCTCGTGTTTCTTCGGAAGGCAGTTGGGGACACTGAGAGACTACCTACAGACGTACGTAGTATAGTAGTAGTATTACAAATTGTTCAAATTGCATAGTTTTTATGTAGTATCATTGGCGCTAGCTAGATTAGGTATATAAGGGAAACATAATTAATCCGTCTCCGAGTGTTTGACCGCGTGCACTGCACGTATTATGAACAAAATTCCAACATCAACAGTTTGACTGCGCACATACTACGTCCGTCCGCGCATGGCATGCAGTGACGGGCGGGGAAGGAACACGGGATGTTGACTGAACAACGGGTGGTTGGTGATCAATGTTCAGGTCAAAAATAAACACGAATTGGATCGAGCCGATTGTGCATGCATGCCCGTCCTACTACTCCTAGCAGCCAGGTGTATATACTACTCCTAGCAGCCAGGTGCATGCCCGTCCGTCGTACTACGTTGCAGCCAGGAGTATATTGCGGAAAACTGTGACCAACTCCCAGAGATAACAGATGAAAAATGCACCGCATGTCCGCGACACGCCGCCCAACCGCGCGCCTGGCCCGGATGGCTTCACCGGCCGTTTTGGCGCGGCTTGGCCCGTGGTAGGCCCGGACGTGCTGCGGGTGTTCGAGACCCTTTGGGAGGGGGACTTCCGGAGCTTCTGCCACCTCAATGTCGCATCTATGGTGCTACTCGGAAGGCGGACTCGTCACGAGACCCTCGGGACTACCGGCCCATCAGCTTGATCCACTCGGTGGGTAAGTTGTTCGCCAAGGGGCTCGCCATGTGCCTCGCGCCTCGTCTTCCGGAGCTAGTGCGGCTCAACCAGTCGGCCTTTCGTCCGCGGGCGCAGGATCCACGACAACTTCCGCACGGTACGGCTCGCGTGTCGCTGGCTATACTGTAGCGGCGGTCACCTATGGTCTTGGCGAAGGTGGACTTGGCAAGGATTTCGACACGGTGGCCTGGCCCTTCCTCCTCGGCGTCCTCCGGACGCCGGCTTCCGTGGCCACGCGCGGCCCGGATCTCCGCCCCGCTCTCCACGGCCCGGCACCTGGGGTCCCCATCAGCGGTCGCCCGGACGACGCATCGCCATGCAAGGGGTCTCCGCCGGGGTGACCCCTTATCCCCTTCCCGTTCATCATTGTCATGGAAGGGTCTCATGAGGTTCCTCTCTCTGTCGGGCGGCTCGGCGGGGACGTCGGCGGCGCATCGTCGACCGAGTGGCGGCGTGTAACAGAACCTCCTAATTACCGGGCCCACCTACTCACGTCATTGTCCCAAAGACCTCGACAGCCGGTGCGGATGCACCCAATAACTTAAGAAGCTTTGTCAGTGTCATCGGAAACCCCGATTACACCACTCATACCAGGATCAACAAAGGAGTAGCTACAACATTACAACATTTGTTACAAAAATACTGCATCGAGTGCGGAAGAATAATAACATTAATTTTACAATTGTGAGTAAGTTACATTTGAGTAAACTTAACTTAATTTGCGAAGCTAGGTAGAACTAGAAGACACGGATCATGTCGAGCCCACCGACATAATCTTGGTTAAACAAAGACGAAGTCGAAGACACGCAACAAGGGTTAACAAACCACGAATGCGAGGCGTACTCAACAAGACTTACCCGACCAAGAAAAGAGGAGAAGACTCAAGAATGCTTTGGTCTTAGGAGTCAAGGTAAGGCTTTAGCAAGAATCAAGGACTCTTTTTGAGTAAAAAGCTTACTATAAGTGAATCCTTACTTTCAATAATTTTTAATTCAGATTAGTAGCTCATATACTCTAGGTTATCCTATTCTAGAGCAAACATATTTTTCTTATGCCAACTTTCTTTCCTCAAAAAACATATTCCATCATTTACTACGATGAATGGGCGGAAGAACGGGTCTCCATAACCGAGAAGCAACGGCGATTCATGAACCGATTATACCGGTGGGGATCCCTAACCACCACGACATATGTAGCACTTAAGCTTGCATATATCAACCATCACTCGGTTCGTTCAAAAGCGGGACTGGGTCCATCGCCACCCGAAACCGCGGTACTCCACCTCCCTACCCCGTCCTAATGACGGTTTGACCAAGTAGGGTGGGTACATGCTACTCCCGCCATCTCTCCACTCTCGGTCGCGGTTGTCCGTTCGATTTGGCACACCCCAAGATCGGGCTTACCGGGGCATGTGGCCGATTAGTTTTAAATCGACACAGGGTGATCGCCAATCGAGACGTGCCATTGACCCAAACGGCCTCGGCGCAACTTGCGTTCAAAAAAGTCCCGAACTTAACAATCCAAACAACGGACGGTCCTTAAACGACCAACACGGGACAAGCACGGCTAGGTATCCCGCCGGCTTTCAACCTACGTCCCGTCCGATCTCAAATTCATCACTAAATCTCTTTCTTTTTTCAAAACAAGTACCATCTTCTCAAATAAAACATTTTGATGAAAAAGCTTAACTAAGTAAGCGGGGCTAAGCATCGGTAAGCATTTTGAAATGAAACAAAGTTATCAAGGATGGTATTGAAATAAACAAGGATGGTAATGCAAAGCAATTAGGTTATCACTCAACTCCTAGTTACTTAATGCAATAAAGCATAAACAAAAGTGATATAAGCTTTTAAAATATCAAGGAAGGGTTTAAATGCACGGGGCTTGCCTTCGTTGACGGAAAAGTTAGATTCCTTAACGAGATCACCCGAGTCATACTTGACCTCGATATCAGCGGTGGATGGATCCTCTTGGCTCGACCATCATGAACCATCTCACTCTCGTATACACTACACGTAGATGATGATGCATGCTTTAGCATGATGAAGTATAAATATGATGCTTGATGGATGCATGAAATGATAAACACTTGAGTACAACTTTCCTTCACGATAAAGTTGCAACCCAACAAAACCAACTTGTTGAACTACTCTACAAGATATCATCACCATTGCCTAAGGAGTTCTCAAGGACCACTTGATTGTGGTATGATCCAAGATTCACAAAACAACCAAAACGTCACACAAAAACCTAAATCATTCTACACTAAACATTATATTTAAACACATAAAATAAATAAAGCATAAAATAACAAATACATAAACTTTGCCAAAATGATCTCAAACTTTTGTACAGCTAGATCATAGCATAAAAAACAGCACCAAATAAATTTTCATGATTTTTGAATAAATATTTTATTTTCTAAAAATCATGGAAGATGCATTTTTCAATTAAAGATTGTATTTTTAAATCATGCAAGAACTACTCAAAATCAAAGTTTCAAATTTTTCATGGATACACATACTCATGGGAAGGCTCTACAAAAATTTTCAGAATTTTTGAACAAGTATTTGAATTTATACAAAATTTACAAAAACGGATACTATTCATTGAATAAGAAATGAATAAAACACATTTATAAAACAAAAAGGCTCTCGGTCCTATCCGCTGGATTAATCGTATTTAGCCCATTCTTGTTCTAGGCAGGCCGGTCCATCGCGTTCGGCCCGGCACCGCTGATGGCCCGCTCCAAAGGAGCTCGCCGGCGACGACGGCGGGTGCTCTCGCCGCATGCGGCGCGACCATGTTCCGATGCCAAGCGATGCGGCCCAGTTGAAAAAGGAAAGCATGAGCATGGCGAGTAGCTCACCGCGATGATGGGACGCTATTTGGTCGGGTCGAGGCGCGGCGGAGATGATCGGCCGGGCGGGGAGGTTTCTAAGACGGCAAGACGGCGGCGTTCAAATTGCTGCGGGCCTCGGCTTGACAAAGGAGCACGTCGGGCGTGACTCACGGTGCCAAGGAGGAGCTAAACGCAAAGAAAGGCAACCGGACGCTCAAGGAGAGGACGGAGAAGCGGGAGTAGATCTCGGCGCGGCGCCCGGCCAGCGGGAAGAAAACGACGGTGGCGGCGACTCGCATGGGGAAGGATTGCGGCCGGGCTCGGGAGGTGTGTGCAAGAAGATGCGGAAGGCAATGGGTGCTCAATCGCGACGATTTGGGCTCATTGGCGACGGCGGCGCGGCGGCTGAATCTCGACGGCGCTTGGCCGGCGCGAGGAAGACGGCTTCGGCCCGGGCGATTCAAGCCCAGCGGCGGTGTGAGTTGACTCAAAAGAACCGCGAGGATGTGGCAAGGCTTTTTAGCAAAAAATGGGACGAGCGAGGATGGAGCGGCGGCGGCGAATCGCGGCGGCGGGCGTGCCCTGCGGTTTGCCCGCCGGCGCACGGAACAGAGAAAGAGAGAGAGTGGGAGAAGCGGCGGGGAGAGGGATAAGAAGAGGAGCGCCCGGGAGCTTCTCGGCGTGCCAGTGGCGGTGGCGCACGCGTCGCGCCAAGGCGCTTCGGCGCCCACGACGGATGGGCGGCAAATGACCGGCATGGGCACCTGTCTTGCCGGGCTTTGTAGCACCCAAACCCTACCTTTCGGATTTTTGCAAAATTCTCCAAAAATTTGAACTGCACTCGAAAAACTCCAAAAAGCAACTTGGCCTAAAATTTCAAGATCTACAATTTTCACAATTGGAAGATTTCCAAATTCTACCTCTAAATAAGACTTTTTGAAATGGGGTGAGAAAGGGATAAATTTGAATTCAAAATTACTTTTAAAATTACTCAAAAACTTGAAAAACTTTGTACATATCTTTTTTGTTCATCAAGAAAAGATCTACAAAGTAGCTTTTTGAATTTTGTCAAATTTTGCATAGATTTTGAAATAAACAAAAAGGGGTAAAGAAAGTTAGGGTTTAGGGTTTCCGACAAAAGGGGCAACTCCGGATCTTGATTCTTTTCGCGTCTCTTCAATCGACAACGTGATCAAGCATAAAAGAAGCTTATTTTTGTCCAAACCATGGCTTAGCGGTAAGTAAACACTGGGGTGTTACACGGTAGCGCATCCACTGGAAGGGGAACCTCGACCAAGGCGGGGAGGAAGATGCTCTCCGGACCACCCTCTCGGCCATGCACGTACCGCGTCGCCTTACGCTGTAACCTCTCTCCGTGGGCCTTGGGGAGATCGACTCACGCCATCGCGGGCCTTCTTGTGTGGGCGGGGCGGAATCCGGGGCAGCGAGGGAAGTGCATGGTGGCATGGCCCACGGTTTGCGCCTCGCGATGCGAAGGCGGTCTTGGACTACGGATCTCGGGTTCCGGGGTTTCACCTGCGCCCTACGTTGGGAGTAAGCGGCGTCGCGAGCAGCCGGACCTCCCAGGGTCGACCTGCGGTCGCGGACGGCGGGCCGTCGATAGATGTTCACGCCTCCACGTACTTCCGGTTGGGTGGCGGCGGCCGTGCTATCTTACGGGCCGGGACGGTGGCTGCCTAATGGGGCCATCTGCGACCCGCGCCTCACCTCTTTTTAGGCGGTACGGCGCTCCGCTCGGGGGCGCACCGTCCGGCAGGCCATACAGGACGACACCTGGATGCACGACGTCGTCGGGGGCCCGTCGGAGCATGTCATCGAGGAGCTCCTCTCCCTCACCGACCGGCTCGCCGGTGTCCACCTCACGGAGGACACCGCGGACCGCCTCGTGTGGCGCTGGTCTTCCAACGGCCAGTTCTCCTCCTCCTCGGCCTACAGGGCTTTCTTCCACGGGCGCACGGGACTCGCAGGCGCGAAGGAGGTGTGGGGTGCCTCCGCACCGCCTAAGGTCAAGTTCTTCATCTGGCTAGCGCTACATGGCCGCCCTTGGACCGAGGAGCGGCGCCACCGCCATGGCCTACATGCATCGGCCACTTGCATATTTTGTGTGCAAGACGACGAGACCATCGACCACACTTTGCTTCCTGCGTCTACTCGGTCGATGCACGGCGGGCCGTGCTCGGCGGGTTCGGTATCGGACACACAGGCCCTCGGGCGAGGCGAGACCTCCTTCGTCGGCTGGTGGCTCGAGAGGTGCGCTCACTTGCGCCGCGCATGACCTTCGTCGAGCCCGACTCCCTCGTCCTCCTCATCTCCTGGCTACTTTGAAAGGAGAGGAATAGGCGCACCTTCGGCGGTGCCGCTGACCTCTCCCTCTCAGCGTTCCAGAGACTCATCCACGACGAGGCGCACTCTTGGGTGGAGGCCGGCTTCAGGGGGCTTGCGCCGGTCCTACAGACCCTAGGCACGGGTTAGACAGCGCCCCGCGTCACCCACTTGTCGCATTAGTTAGTTTCATCCTACAGTTACAACTCTCTAAGCTCCACCGTTTTAGCTGGTGATTTGTGTCAGTGTGCCCCGCCTTGTGCGTGCCCGTGCATCTCGCTAGGGCAACCACAAGGTTGTATTCAAACATTATGTTTCCTCTTAATGCGATGCGGGCTAAAGTGCCTGGTTTGAAAAAAAAAATGCACCGCATAGATTCCACGGATATTGATAGAGTGGTTGAGATCGTGAAGCATATCATAGTTTAGTAGTTTATTAGTAGGCTAATAATAGTGGATCCTCAAATTCCGTACTCCTGCACATGATAGAATCGTTATGGGGACATTGAAATTAGAAGTAGTGGTTAATGTTTGTTTAGATAATAGAAGAAAGTCCGACTTCATTCTCACAAGTGAGCAATAAGACCAAAATTAGAATCGTTACGGGACACAAATGCTTAAAACAAAAACAGTCTCACACGCCAAATAAACTTACTTTGTAATCCCAATAAAGACACAAGGCTACCCTTGTGAAAAACCGGTTGAAAGAGTTGAACCCATGGTTTGTGAAAAATGGTAAATGGATGAACTAGTTTCCAGTAATACGTTTTTTCTTGCGATTTTAGTCTTATTAGGTGTTGTACTTTTTTTGTACACATGTTAATCATCTCCGGTCTAGCTTTTTGTTCCAATTCATGGCATCATGAAAAAGAGTTTGAGGTTATATAATTTAAAAAGTTTTTAATAAAGAATTACATATTAAAAATCTCTACAAAAGTAAATGAGAAAAATATATGAAACTCACATGTAGTAATTATCACATTTGGATAGAGATTATAGAGTTTTTAAATGAACAAATTGAGCATAGCTTAGTTTGTTAGGTTTCTTGTGGTGGAACTTGACAACTTGAGTTCAATACTTGACCGACACAGGTGCTCGTATTTTTCTAGATTTTAGGATTTCACAGTGCTATTTGTCCGGTGGTACATGTGAATATCATTCAGGGGGTAGTTGTGAGTGTTTGTACTATGTTTCACATAAAGAAGATGAGTATCTAAAATATAGAGAGGTAGAGAGGTACAGTAAAGATAATTGATTTTTTAGTATTATATGTATTACATTTATCCATGATATATTTTAAATATTAGTATGACATAAGATTTTATAGCCTGTTTGAGTTGATGGGCTAGTACATACAAAGTTTCTTATTAGAAGGTTCCAATATTTCATTTCGCCTTTTGTTCCGAGAATTCTACACTGCCACAAGCACAAGTGACAAGAAGATCCAATATTCTTCGTGGTAGGATCGATCCACAAGATGCATGGCCACGATGAGCGCACTGGACTGACTTGGACGACCAGGCATGACTTGACCACTCAAGTCTAGTCTAGCGCTACTTTTATGCTAGAGAACGTAATTTCTCTTGCACTAGAATGGGGGGGTGGGATGCATAGTGTGCATGCAGATGACCGACCCGGCCGGGCGCAAAGACCATAGGTACAAGTACAACTCGCTCGTCCGCCCGGCCGGCCGTCCCTTTCCCCTTTCGTAGTACGTGTTTCTTGTTCGCCGTGTGAAGAATCCGGACTGGAGACCGACCGGAGGGATCACCGTGGTCCTGCTGGTCGTGGAACACGAGAATGGGCACCCACATGCATGCGCCGTGTGCTGCTCGCTCGCGACGCTCCAAAATCCTTTGTGGATTTGTGGTCATGCTCAGTAGTGCTCCGATAAAAAAAAAGTCCAAATCCGAAAAAACTGAAGCCACGGGAAGTTATGCTCTAGTTTCGTGCTCATTGCAGCCACAAACTCGCCTCACGCACTTTGATCAGTGCGTGCTTCCAGTCTTACTTAGCACCACACCACCGAAACTCTTTTCAGCGTAATCTCGTGTGCATTACATTACCATTACATATTGGTCTAGTCTTTGGCCACCTTTTTACTTGAACGGAGAGGAGACCTCAGCGTAATAAGATTTCCAAGAAAATGGAGCACAGTTTCCTCCTGCAGTCAGGTCTCAGGTCATGCAGCATGTGTGCACCGAGAATGAAACTTCACACGACAGCAGCAGGACCGCCGCGGCCAGAGACCGACCGGAATCTTGGGCAGATCGGAGTGGATTTGCATTTCGACCTCAGTCCCACACAATTTCCATGAATCAACAAGAGCAGCACTAGCTGCCGATTGGAAACGACGAGCAAAAGCTCTCTGGTGTCCCTTTTCCTGACGACGAGCGTCAGCGTGTGTGTCTGTCCGGTGACGACTGCACTGACTGGCGACTGCAACAGCAGTGTCTCGTCTCATATGTCGGTACAGTACATAGTATTCGTGAAACACGTGTGGGACACTTGTGTTTGGGTCCCTGGGACTGCTGCACGTCTGAAAAGGCCACGACTGGCAAGGGTAAAATCAAAGTTTTAAAAAGTTTTACGAGGCGTACATGGCGTAAGCACACAGCCCGGTACGTACATGGCCTAATATACAAGAGTTTGGGACCATGCTCTTGATTGGTTCCACACAACTAACTGTTAGCTATATTCGTTTGAAAAAAATAGCTAATAACTAATTGTTAGCTGGATAGTAGGTGAGATGATTAGCTAATTTAATTATTAGCTGAGGATCTAAACAACACAACTAATTTTACTCTAGCATGTACTCCCTCCATTTCAAATTATAAGGTATTCTAAGAATTTTGGAGAGTCAAAGCATCTCAAGTTTGACCAAACTATAGAGAAAAATTAAAAAGATTTATGACACCAAATAGGTATAGTATGAAAATATATTTAACAATAAATCCAATAATACTCCCTTGACATCCTAAATGTTATTATCTTATCATATAAATTTGGTCAAACTTGAAATGCTTTGACTCTCCAAGATTCTTGGAATGCCTTATAATTTGGGATGAGGGAGTAACTAATTGTTAGCTACACTAGGATTCGAATATGCCTTTTAGCTTAATATTACTAGTTCTCCAACATTAATCGACAAGGTATGGTAGAAAAGAATATAAATCCTAAAAACAGAAAGATCTAGCTATCAATTTGATATCCTCTAATCATGGTCGATATTCATAACCATAGGATGGAGGTCACCGAAACCGCTGCTGCCATGTGATGTTATGGAGGTTGGCTAGTCCTAGCCCTAGATTGGAACATGTTATTTCTGAATGTACAATTTTTATGATGAATATCTGTGTTGTGTTGTGTTTGTCTATTGTTTTCAAGCAGGTGTGGAAATGTGCGACAAGATGAAGACAATACCAGCCAAGTATACAAATGCGCTATCGAATGCGTAAGCTAGACATAGCAAGTATTTTCCCCCTCAAACGACGCAAGAGAGCTCGGTGCCGCGTAGCATGAGTTAAACCCTACAGGATAAAACGGTTTCTTCATTTGTTCCGACCATCCGACATAATGTAGACAACGCGGATCAAGTGTAAAAATCGGTTACGACCATATATGCGCCCCGTAGTGGATAAGACGGTTTTTCCACGCCTTTTCGACTCGGGTCATTTAACATAACAAGATCAAGTACCTAAACCCATTGCATTTGTACGTTTAAATCATACTTTGTTAGTTTGTTGAAACCAATACACAGACACCAGAGCGGGTAGAATGGTGATTCCGAAATTGTGCGGGCTACTCAACGCGGTGCGCATGCTTAAGTGAGAAAGAGATAACCGTACGTTCGCTTGTCGGTTACTATAGCAGAAACAAATCTGAACGCAACCACCACCACCTCAAGAGAACTTCGACACGGTACGCACAATATGAGTCATTTGGCACACAAGTAACGGTAACGCAAAGGTCCGGACGAAATGTCCCGAAAACGGCAAGAACGCAAGGCCGCACGTCTTGGAAACCCACCACGAGGGCCGTGCCTGCGTGCTCGCGTGCTCCTCTTCCTCCTCTGCCCTCACCAACCCCCGTCCAACCGCGCGGCGCTCACCCATCACAGCCACGCCGCTCACTGTGACGGCAGGCTTGCCGCAAAGTCGCCGTGGCGGCGCCAGCTCTTGTTCGTCGCCGGCACCGGCAGCCACCGTGTGGTCAGCAGTCAGTACGCTCCGCTCCACCTCCGACTCGGGCGCACCAGTCCAGCGGTCAACTCTGCCTCCACCTTCCCTTCCGACGTGCACACCAACCCCCCTCCCCCACCCACCCTGCGCCCGGCCTGCCTATTTAAGTGCCGCCCCTTGCTCCATTCGCTTCCAAGAAGAGCCTCCGCCTCCTCTGGTACTCGAGCTCTTCTTCTCCACTCCACGTCTCCCCCCTCCAGACGCCTACCACAGCTACCAAGCCTCCTCAACACAGTAGTTCCTTGCCATCTCGACATGGAGTGCGAGAACGGACACGTCGCCGCCAACGGCAATGGTTTCTGCCTGCCCACGCTCACGCCGCGGGCGGCCGACCCCCTCAACTGGGGGAAAGCGGCCGAGGACCTGACCGGGAGCCACCTGGAATCCGTGAAGCGGATGGTGGAGGAGTACAGGCAGCCGCTGGTGAAGATCGAGGGCGCCAGCCTCACCGTCGCCCAGGTCGCCGCCGTCGCCGCCGCCGGCGAGGCCCGGGTGGAGCTCGACGAGTCCGCGCGCGGCCGCGTCAAGGCCAGCAGCGACTGGGTCATGAACAGCATGATGAACGGCACCGACAGCTACGGTGTCACCACCGGCTTCGGCGCCACATCCCACCGGAGGACCAAGGAGGGCGGCGCTCTCCAGAGGGAGCTCATCCGGTAAGCAAAGCACCAACGACAAGGATTCTTTCCTGTTTACTGTAATGTAATTATTAAGACGGCTTGCTTACCTGTGTCGCACGTTTTTCGTGTTTTGTTACTAAATGTATACAGATTCCTTAATGCCGGCGCGTTCGGGACCGGCGACGACGGCCACGTGCTGCCGGCGGCGGCCACGCGCGCCGCGATGCTCGTCCGCATCAACACGCTGCTGCAGGGCTACTCCGGGATCCGCTTCGAGATCCTGGAGACGATCGCGGCGCTGCTCAACGCCAACGTGACGCCGTGCCTGCCGCTCAGGGGCACCATCACCGCGTCGGGCGACCTGGTCCCGCTCTCCTACATCGCGGGGCTCGTCACGGGCCGGGCCAACTCCACGGCGGTGGCGCCCGACGGCAGGAAGGTGGACGCCGCCGAGGCGTTCAAGATCGCCGGCATCCAGCACGGCTTCTTCGAGCTGCAGCCCAAGGAAGGGCTCGCCATGGTGAACGGCACCGCCGTCGGCTCTGGGCTCGCGTCCATCGTGCTCTTCGAGGCCAACGTCCTCGCCGTCCTCGCTGAGGTCATGTCCGCCGTGTTCTGCGAGGTGATGAACGGCAAGCCCGAGTACACCGACCACCTGACCCACAAGCTGAAGCACCACCCCGGGCAGATCGAGTCCGCCGCCATCATGGAGCACATCCTGGACGGCAGCTCATACATGATGCTCGCCAAGAAGCTCGGCGAGCTGGACCCGCTGATGAAGCCGAAGCAGGACAGGTACGCGCTGCGCACGTCGCCGCAGTGGCTGGGCCCTCAGATCGAGGTCATCCGCGCCGCCACCAAGTCGATCGAGCGCGAGATCAACTCCGTCAACGACAACCCGCTCATCGACGTCTCCCGCGGCAAGGCGCTCCACGGCGGCAACTTCCAGGGCACGCCCATCGGCGTGTCCATGGACAACACCAGGCTCGCCATCGCGGCGATCGGCAAGCTCATGTTCGCGCAGTTCTCGGAGCTGGTGAACGACTTCTACAACAACGGCCTGCCGTCCAACCTGTCCGGTGGGCGCAACCCGAGCCTGGACTACGGCTTCAAGGGCGCCGAGATCGCCATGGCCTCCTACTGCTCGGAGCTCCAGTTCCTGGCCAACCCCGTGACCAACCACGTCCAGAGCGCGGAGCAGCACAACCAGGACGTCAACTCCCTGGGCCTCATCTCGTCCAGGAAGACCGCCGAGGCCGTGGACGTGCTGAAGCTCATGTCGTCGACGTTCCTGATCGCGCTGTGCCAGGCCGTGGACCTGCGCCACCTCGAGGGAGAACCTCAAGAGCGCCGTGAAGAGCTGTGTGATGACGGTGGCCAAGAAGACGCTGAGCACCGGCGCCACGGGGGCCCTCCACAACGCGCGCTTCTGCGAGAAGGACCTGCTCACGGCGATCGACCGCGAGGCCGTGTTCGCGTACGCCGACGACCCCTGCAGCGCCAACTACCCGCTGATGCAGAAGATGCGGTCGGTGCTCGTGGAGCACGCGCTGGCCAACGGCGAGGCCGAGCGCGACCCGGACACGTCGGTGTTCGCCAAGGTGGCCACGTTCGAGGAGGAGCTCCGCGCGGCGCTGCCCCGGGAGGTGGACGCGGCCCGCGCGGCCGTGGAGAACGGCACCGCCGCGATCCCGAACAGGATCGCCGAGTGCCGGTCGTACCCGCTGTACAGGTTCGTGCGCGAGGAGCTCGGCACCGAGTACCTGACCGGGGAGAAGACGAGGTCGCCCGGCGAGGAGGTGAACAAGGTGTTCGTGGCGATGAACCTGGGCAAGCACATCGACGCCGTGCTCGAGTGCCTCAAGGAGTGGAACGGTGAGCCCCTGCCCATCTGCTGAACTGAGGTGCCCCTGATCCCGAGGAGATGAAGTGAAGACAGTACAGAGATACTAGCGAGTTTCAGAGTGTTTGATGAGGCCTACCCAGGGTCCGGAGTACGTTCAGATGCGTGTAGTTTATGTTCAGATGAGTGTTGTTTCTGTGTGGAGTTACTGTTTGCAAAGCTCTTTGCGGGCTGCGGCACCATGTTTGCAATTCGCAAGGCTTGGTGTGGCAGCCCCTGGAACTAGTGTGTCCATGTAAGTTAAGTGTACTGCGTGAGTGCGTGACAGAAATTTTCCTTTCAAAAAAACGTCTGGTTCTTCAGATAGTACGTAGTATACTGATGCACACAAGAAAATTTATGATTGGCATGCGCACATCTAGATCTAGGTACAAAAGGACAAAGGACCTATAGCTAATCAGGTTTGGGCTTCGTGGTTACTGGCCTCTGTTGATGCATGCGAGCTCTCCATCAACTTGGCAGTGCATTGGCACCTACTGTTGTCATTTTTTGACCAGAACATGCGCATCTCAAAACACTGATTGTCTGTCGGTAGGTCAGTACAAAATGGTGCCGTCAGAAAATGTAGTTGAACCAAGTCCAAGACACAGATTACAAAAGCAGCATGAGTTTTGCGTGGAAGACGCCCATAATCTATCCACATGAAGTCATGACTCAAGAACGCAGATAGATGAGTGCAGTCAGTGTAGTTCAGCTGTTCACTGGTTGGTGGGGAGTTGCTTTTTATATTTTCTACAAACAGCTGTTCACTGGTTCGGTTCGATGCCCGGAGCGGCAGCTAGTCTCGGCGGAAACGAATCCTCCGTCGTCGGAGTGCATGGACCGCTAGCCGCGACCTGGCTGCCTGCAGGTCCTGGATCGTCATCAACTCACAGCAGCCGTGCCGGTGCCGCGCGAGTCGTCGCCGTGCCTGCATGCAGATGATCCAGTAGTAGCGCCTGAAATAAAAACATCCTAGCTATGTGGTACTCCGGTACTCCATTCCTTCCAAATTATAAGTTATTTCACTTTTCCAACTCTAAGTTTGACCACTCGTCTTATTCAAAAAAAATTAGGCAAATATTGTCAAATTTAAGTCATTCTTAAGAATCTTTTGTTAATAAAGAATGCCACAATAAAAGTTGTGATATTTTAAACAAATTTTTGAATAAAGCGAATGGTCAAACTTAGGTTTAAAAGTCAAACGAACTACAATTTAGAGCGGTTTTAGTAGTATGTCTGGCCATCCTCACTAGCGTGGCCCAGTTTTTTTTTTTTTTTTTTTTTTTTTTTTGACAAGAAGCCTGGCCCAGCTTGATCCGGTGTCAATCACGCCTTGCTGAGCACTGCTAGCAACCTCTACGTGCGCTCACGTCCCCTCTCGCCTCGCTTGGTACCGCCATTGGGGCCGGCCTGGGCTGCTTTGGGGCCTGGGCGTCGGATCCGGTCTTTCAGGCTGCGGATCCGGTGCCTCCACGCCGGGCGGTGCCGATGGCGGTCAGCCATGGTGGAGCGGCTGTGTGCGGGCACGGGACTCCGGGTTCTCCGGGTTGGATCCGGGGCCCGATGGGAGCTGCTGCTGAGAGGCGGGGGACTGGACTTACCGGATCCGTGGCCTCTGTCTTTGGGAACGGCACCCACCGGCGGTGAACGCAGCGTGGTCGACGCCGGGCCGGTGGTGGCCGGCTGCGTCGGCGGCGAGTGCCATGCCGGCGACGAGGACTTCGGGGGCCGGCGTCGCGGCAGCGACCGCAGGCAAGATGAGGCTCGGTTCCTTGGCCCGGCGGGAGGGGGTGGCGGTCGGCGCAGCCCGCGGTACGGGCCGTAACCCGGCCGGCGTTGATGCCCTCTGGTTGGGGCATTGTGGGATGGCGGAGCTGGCGGCGGCGGACGGCGGCAAAGATTGCCGGGTCTGGCGGACTTTGTACTGGGGAGTCCTTGGCTAAAGTTTGGCGACGGCGGCGCCGTGGCGTCGCTTCCCTGATGAGGGCGTCGTGCTCCCCGATCCGTTGGGCGAAAGCCCCGTCCATCTTGGACGGCGGGGTGGCGTTCACGGCGTCATCCCCTTCCCGGAGCGTCGCTTCGCCGCCCGTGCCACGGCGTCATCTTCGGTTTGATGCTCTTCTTCCTCGGCGTCAGTACGGGTGGAGGGGAGTTCGTGGCGCGAGGTCGAACTACCGCGTTTAGGGGGCGTGGCTCGCAATGATGACACAAAGCGAACACCCCTTTCTTCGTCGGCCAGTGCGCTTTAAGTCGGCAAGAACCGGGGAGGGCTGAGGTTCAGGATTGGAAGTCGGAGCTGCTCTTCTTTGGCAACGATGACTTGCTTTGGCCTTTCGCCGGTTTACCGGGGATAGGGCGAGGTTCGTGGATTGGAAGTTGGAGCTGCTCTTCGAGCTGGGCAACGATGACTGATTCGGCCTTGCCGGTTGATTGCGCTTGTTTTTCGTTTGGTGCGTGCGGGGACTGCCATGGGAAGTCGGAGCTGCGGTTGCTTTGCAATCATGCTTGGCAACGATGACTCATGCGGTTGTGTGCTCTTCAGCGTCGTGTGGGTGGGTTGACTCTTCGGTGTGTTTGCACCTTACGGCATGTTTAGTTCCTGAAAAGTTAACCCAAAAAGTGCTACGATTGCCTATCACGTCGAATCTCTTTTCGCATGCATGCGGCATTAAATATAGGTAACAAAAAAATAAATTACGTAGTTTGGCTGAAAAGTACGAGACAAATCTTTTAATTCTAGTTAGTCCATGATTGGACAATAATTATCAAATACAAACGAAAATTGCTACAAATGGTAGAACCCAAAATATTTCAGCAACTAAACACACTCTTATTTGGCTACCCTTCTTGTAAATACTTTTCTATCGTCTTAATTGAGCGGCAGAGCTCCTGCCTTTAGTCTAAAAAAAAAAAAGTACACGTCCCCCATCTTCATTGCCTCAAGGAGTGGAACGGTGAGCCCCTGCCCATCTGCTGAACTGAGGTGCCGTTGATCCCGAGGAAATGAAGTGAAGACAGTACAGAGATACTAGCGAGTTTCAGAGTGTTGATGAGGCCTACTCAGGGTCCGGTGTTCAGATGCGTGTAGTTTATGTTCAGATGAGTGTTGTTTCTGTGTGAGTTACTGTTTGCAAAGCTCTTTGCGGGCTGCGGCACCATTGCCCATGTTGGAACTAGTGTGTTCATGTAAGTTAAGGGTACTGCGTGAGTGCGTGACATAAATTTTCATTTCAAATGTTTGGTTCTTCAGATAGTACGTAGTAGTATACTGATGCAAACAAGAAAATTTGTGATTGGCATGCGCACATCTAGATCTAGGTACAAAAGGACAAAGGACCTATAGCTAATCAGGTTTGGGCTTCCGTCTGTTGATGCATGCGAGCTCCATCAACTTGGCAATCTAGTACAGCAGTGCATTGGCACCTACTGTTGTCATTTTTTTGACTGAATATTATATTTTTGTTGCAGAACATGCGCATCTCATACTTTTGTTAAATCTGGTGGCAAAACTATCCCGATAGCACATGACAATGTATCAATAGATTCAAAACACTGATTGTCTGTCGGTAGGTCAAGAAAAAAAAAAGTGCCATGAGAAAATGTAGTTGAACCAAGACAGATTACAAAAGCACCAAAGACGGCCATAATGTATCCACACGAACGGCAGTGTCATGAAGTCATGACTCAAGAACGCAGATAGATTCTAGGTGCTCAGAATAGGATGAGACTGCTGATGCATGTTCAGCTGTTCACTGGTTGGTGGGGAGTTGCTTTTATTTTCTACAAACAGCTGTGTACATACATACCTGTCGCCGTAGTTCCAGCCGTGTACCACTCAGTTGCAAGCATGCAACAGTCGTAGCAGCATTTGGCAATGTATGCTGCATTTCGTATTGTGGATGAAAGACAAACTTGTGAGCTGTCTGGAGGTCCAGAAATAGACAGGTCATCATGGATGTGTAAGAAAAATTGGCAGGTGGTATCTGAAAAAATATCGCCGGATACACCAGGACATCAACGTTAGAATTCGATGCTGCTCGATGCTGGATGCAGGAATGCAGGCTGCAGCCATGTACTGATTACAGAACAGAAGGAATCCTCTATAGTTGTGGTTTTGCTGAACGCACGCTAGCTCACTTTGCCAAGCAGTGTCTTCAATATGGGACGTGTTTAGGACCACTTAAAATCAGATACATGTGGTTGCCCCACCTCGAGAATCAAGAAAAATCCCGGCTGAGCCGTGTTTAGGACCACTTAATCTTGTTACAACATAATTAATGATTGTTTCTACTGCCAGAGGCGAAAAGACACAAGATTAAACTAGCGCTCACGTTTAATACGCTAATAATAATTAAATAGATTATCTATGCCAAATGCAACTTTATGATGATCTAAAATAGACATTTTTGGGAATATACAATGATTACAAGACCTAGAAATTACAAGATTAATCAGGAAAAAAAGGGAATAGGCATTTTTGGGTTATACAATGATTTAACAGCCGAGAACAAATAAGTATTCATGTCAAATACGAGGCCCAAACATTACCGGATTAATCAGGGGGAAATCTAATATGTATCATTTGACTTTATGATTATCTAATGTCTGAGAATAAAAAGAGTCCACATGTTAAATTCAAGGTCTAGAAGTTAAAAGGATAAACAAGGAAAAAAAACAAAATATTATTGTTGGATTTTATGATGACCTAACTGTCGAGAATAAATTTTTAATTCAATTCAATTCATATTCAATATGTCAATAAAAAAATATTATAATTTAGTCTAGATATAAATGAAGAAAATACGCATGGACACGTAGAAAAGCTTCTATAGATGGCAACGCGATTGCATACAACTAGATGATGCCAAGGAACAAATTTTCACAATACTGGCTCTGGTGGAAATTAGGAGGAACAAAACGTACTAAAGATAGTGGAGAATTTTGTAGCTTTTATATGCTCTTTGATAGTATCAGTGAAGGCACCAACATCGTTACATCAAGTGCCCACACTAAAGGCCTGAGAGCATCGACGACAAAGAACATGATGTCAGTTTTAGCTTCAGGGAGTATGGGGTGAAGAACAAAAATAGATAGACAATATATGCACGGGACAATGAGGATTAGTCTATTTCAAACTTTTGTAGGTTCATTACAATTGGATGACCACATCAAGTATATCAAACGCTTGCATGGCCAAATGACACCAAGAACAAGATTCAGACCAGCATCGATTCAATGACCAAAATTAATTTTGAGCATCTGCAGATGCTCGCATTATGATTTAGCTATTTATTACTACATGTAGAAAGTTTGATGGTGTGGAGAGAGAGAGAGAGACGAGATAAAGAGGTCATTGTTTCATAAAACAATCACTTTATAAGCTAACATCTATGACTTTGTGATAAATCCAACACCATTGTATGAGTTATGAATAGAGCTGGGACTTGGGCCGTGCCGTGCCGGCACGGCCCGGCCCTCTCGTGCTTCGTGCCGCTTCGGATCGTGCTCTTTAGGCACGGGGAGCACGTCGGGCCGTGCCGACATGGCACAGTAATTTTTTCTTCGGCCCAAGCACGGCCCGTGGCACGGCGGCACGCCTTCGTGCCGTGCCGGCCCAAGCACGGCCCTCAAAATATTTCGGCTACTTCTTTTTTTGTTCTTGTAATATAAAAAATATGTATCTTGTGTATACCTTTTTAATGAAGTTTTAATGATTTTTATAATCTATTTAAGTATTATATGAGATGTACTATAGTAAATGCTATAAAAATACATCGTGAGGATAATAGAAGTGTGTATCGTTCCACTTTAGGTGTCGTGCCGCCCAAGCACGGCCTAACATGCGGGTCGTGCCATGTAGCCCATCGTGCCGAGATCCTAGGCGCGGCACGCCCACGTCTTCGTGTCGTCGGCTCGGCACGGCCCGAGAATATTCGTGCCGTGCCGTGCTTCGGTCGTGCCAAAAAGTCCGTGCCATGGCCCGCCCTCAAAATGGCACGGCCCAAGTCCCAAACTCTAGTTATGAATGTCGTGTACTTGACAACGTTCTTTCTATTCTACGCACAAACTAAGGAATGCGAGTTATTACAAGAAAACTAAGTCATTGTATAATAAGTTGCCTATTAAGTTGACTCATGATATACGTAGAACTAAATGATGGTGTGCCCTGCTCCTAGAGGATGCATCCAAGTCTTGTAAAGCTAGTCAAAGTTGAACTTCATTCAACAGATGGAGTAAAGACAAATAGAGAGAAAACGATTATAGTAAAATAAATAAATCAAACTATTTAAACAAACTATATTTAACATAAAAAAAGGGTAACACAATAAGCAAACTAGCTCATCGCGCCATTTGCACGGCCAACTTGATAGTTTTCTATACTCTTGGGTTCCAAATCTAGATACATCATGTGCAGGTTAAAAACAAAAGTAAATTGCACAGTGGGAAATATTTTTTAGATAATAATGGATAATTCAGTGGGAAATAAATAAGGGTTGTGCAAGTTTAAAATAAAAAAAGGGTCGTGCAGGCATCCAATAGTGGCCCTTGAGCCCACTAGCCGGTGGATGACGAGGCCGTACCAGTCTACCAGACGCTCTAACGAGTAACGAGGCACTTCAGTTACAAAGGCTGAATCCTGTAAAGTATCATCATTGGGCCTGCCTACAATCCGTTGTTGTCCAACCGAGCCCAACTGAGCCCAATACCAGGATTCAGCCTCGCTCTTCTTGTCCAAATGTCCGAATCCTAGCTCGCGTTGTCGCCGTGAGGCCCACGCAGGCCTGAAAAGAACTGGTTATATGTTAACAGCCCAGCAGGCCCAATCGGAGTAATTTTGGGCGCAAACAAGAGTCTAAAATTCTCGCCAAATTATAAAACCAACCTCTCTCAGCTCTCAAAATTATTTATATTGAAGTCTCTGAATCACCCACTGATCTAGTCGTTGATCAAAGATTTATCCAACTTCAATATGAGACAACATACACAGTTTAAATTTTAATAGTGGGATAAATGGTAATTAGGAATAAGGGCACCCAGACCAAAAATGTGTATCCAAAAATGTGTCAGGCGAGGCAGAACTCATATGAGCGTTCTCTCTCCTCAACCTACTTTGGTTGCTCGTGTTAATGTGTGTCCTAGGTATGAACCGGGTCCAACAGAGTACCCTATAGCGAGATGCATGCATATCATCAAATGGATCTCCTGTGTTGAGGTCTCATTGTTGGAGTCTTGGAGATAGTCTATGGGAAACTTAGAGTATCTATCGTGATGCTAGGTGAGTAATTTAGATGGAAATTAAGGTGCTTATTTTTAGATTATGTTTTATAATATTGTGGTAATCTAGATGTAACTAGATGCTTACTTTATGTTGGTCGCACAATGCAGTGGGTGTATTATTACATAGAAACCAGAATAGATCCATTATTATTAGCTATTATTTTCAGTGATTAGAGTCTACTGAATTGATGGCCATATCTTCCTGATTTTTGTGTCAATTTTCGACATTTACGTTTTTTTTAATCTTTGATGATTAATGTAGATGCTCTATTAGTAGTCTCATTATGCGGGTTTATAGTTATAGCCTATATGCGGCCCAGCGTCGCTCTCACGGAGGGCGACCCGGGCAGCGCCGCCACCCACCGCCAAGCATCTCCCCTCCTTGACATCTCTCGGTCGCCGTCGCTGCCCTTTCGCGGCGGCGGCGACCAGCGGCGGCGCTCCCAAAAAGGAGCACGTCGCATCCTCCCCTTCCCTCCTCCATTCTTCTCCTCCTTCCACAGCGAGCTGTGGCGGTCGATGGCGGGGCCGACCGGATCTAGTCCCCGGTGGGCATGATCTCGCATCCGGCGGCGCCCGGTCTCCTCCCATAGTGACGATCCCCTTGGGCGGAGGTAGCGGCCGGGTCCCTTCGTGGCGGCACAACCGGGTCTCCGGGCCCTGGTTCGGACGGCCGACGTGCTCTAGATCCGCTCCCTCGGGGGCCGGGTCTGGGTCATGGCGGGCGCCGGCGGCACATGGAGGCCGGCGTGTCGTTTCGGTGATGGCGGCCTTCCGTGATGGCGGGCGAGTCAGTCAGCCGCGGTGGCGGCGGTTTGGGTGAAAAACCTTGCTTGGTGTGTTATGTCGGGTTGGCGGCGGTGACCGACCGTAATCACGCACCTTGTTGAAGGCGTCGCTGATGAAGCTGTTGGTCAATCCGTCCCCGGATGCATCCGTGGGCGTTCAAAAGCGGGTGAAAACCTAGCCTGTTTTCTCTTGCCGGCGTCGATAGCTCGGGCGCGTCGTCCGAAGTTTTGTTTGTCAAGGTCGGGCGGTTCTCAGTTCAAGGTGCAGGAGGCATTCGATGGCGTAATAGCTTGGCGTTTGGTGGTACCAAGTGCTTCATGTTGTTGCCAAGGAAGAAGCATCCAATCTTCAATGTCATCGGTGTTCCACGTTTTCAATACTTTTTAGGTCCGACAAACGTGTTTGGCGGCTTCGTCTTGGCGATGGTGATCCTACTCTAATGGAGTTGACATCACGGTGCAAGTCAAATGTCGCATAGTACTATTTGAGCTCATTGTTAGGGATGTATTTTCTTCATTTTTAATCTTTGTAATATGGCATGATTCTACTCACGGGTAGATGAAGCCAAACTCAATAATAAGCTGGTCATCAGAGACTCTGCACTGCATTCATCGCTGCATCACATAGCTCCATACCATAACTCTTGTGGTAATTTATTTTATTCAATTCATAGTTTGAGTACAATTGTAGAGGTTTGGTGTAAAACGCTCTACACCCGGGATTGTCCCTAAACTCGCACGGTGGAAATAAAGCACGCGGTTACAAAATTGTTGGCCAACCACAGGCGTCTCGTTCCGAACCGATCTCACCCAAAACTTTTAGGCCCAAACTTTTAAACCCAGCTAGCTGACTAGCAGTACTTCCAACTTCTCTGGTGTGTTATAGTAGGTCATCTGCGTACACTGTAAAAGCTGTAGAAATGCTAACACATACCAGGTGCTTTACTGCGGTTTTATTAGTTTTTGAGATTACACATTACAACACAGATATATAGTGAATCAGTGATGGCGCATGTGCGGACATAGATCATCAATACTACGATTCAACACAGCTCCGAATTATTTACACAACATAAGCATGCAATGCAAGCACCAGTTACATACACATGTGACATATGATGCACACGGCCGGATGCATATATCTGTTGCAGCATAGCATGTGCATGACACCTCGTCCGCTCCATACAACTAACCCGTTCTCGTTCTCGTATATATTGGAGGGAGTAGAATGTAGCAGGACGACGACGGCGTCGGCGGCGCGTGACGAAAGTACCAAGTCACGAAATGACGACAACGACCGCCGCCACACGGCGGCACAGAAGGCAAAAGGGCAGCCAGGGTACGGTCTCTCCACCCTATTGGTTGAACGAAGACAATTATTAGCTAGGGGCGCCCGATCGGGGTCCCAACAACCAACCCTGCTGTGTCGCGACAGCGATAAAAGGGGATCGGATCAGGGGATGCCAACATCAACAACAACCCCCAGCCTCGGCCCGTTGTTTCTCCTATTCATTCTGGGTTGGTGAGACCGGTGGATCCATTTTCATCCCCGTCCGGCGTCCGTCCGCTACGCTGAGAAGAGCACGATCGAGCTAGCTAGCTTCGGGGCTACGTGACCGCGCTGGCGAGACGGCCGGCAAGCGTTGTGATATCGCCGTAGAAACCTGTATCCAAAGCATAATCACTTAGAAATGACTTAGAAATTGGAATATAAGGAGTGCTTTAATGCCACACTAGGCTGACTCGCCGGGGTTGGTGAGAGAGTGGGAGCACATGCACCTTTAAATGTGACCCCTCGCTCGCTTTCTTTCTTTCCTTTTCCCCAGCTGAGATTGGAGAGGGTATCATAGTATTATATTAGAGCTAAGATAATGAATTTACATTGAAGAAACTTGTCTAACGTTGCCTCACTTGAGAAATGTTCATTGCAAAACCACATAGAACAACCCAATACTTGAGATGCATTGCAAAACTCAATGTCCCTCCAAAGTGATCATAATGGAATAATGAAAGTTGTGTCCATCTCAACTTTGGCATCTCTTTTCTCCGATTCACCAAGTAACATATATAGCTAAACTACGAAAACAAGGATGACAATTAGTACCCCAAGCACATATAAACAGAAGCATATATATATGAAACCTCGTACAAAAAGAGATTTTTTAGAATTCCTACAAAAGAGAATTAGTTTTCTTATTTGATCACTCGCTTTACTGTGGTTTTCTCAGTTGCAAAACAAAAGAGAGTGATCTTATTTGAACTCACTGTAGATTATTGGGATGATGTTGTGCCACAAAGCCCACAAGAGATCAGAAGTATTGATGTGAATGTATCTGATCTATTTGACCAAAGATGTTGATGTAAAATTCATCCACGTGAGCCCATACCTTGGCTTGTTTGACTGTATTTTGATTCACGCCCCAATCCGGATTGGAAGGGATTATTTTTATCCCAATTTCTCTCTATCCATATGGGTTGGGATGAACTAGAGTGCAACCAAATAACCTCTAAATAGAGAGAATTACATTGGCGGTCCTGAACTATTACCGTTATGTCATCTAGGTCCCAAACTATGAAAGTGCACATCTACCTCCCTAAACTATTTCTGATGTGTCATCTAGGTCTCCAAACTATTTCCTCGTGTTATCGAGGTCCCCAACTATGAAAGTGCACCTCTACCTCCCTGAACTTTCAAAGGTGTGTCATCTGGGTCCAAATCTTCCTATGCCTGTTAAAACTTACATTAAGTATCTTCTCTCTTCACTAATCTTCCAAATAGGGCCTTTAGAGGCTAATAAAATAGGAGTCATAATTACTTTTTCTTGCCATATGTACTCACCATCATAAAACACACATCTTGAGGTACTGAATCTGACATTAATGTTTCTTTTTAAGCCTCAACAACATTCTGCTGAAATTTAGTTTGTTCTGTCAAAGAGACAGCATGGATTGTCCAAGGATCAGTTGGCGCCCGTGGATTAATCAATCTGGTCAATGGGTTCTACGGCTCCCAGAGAACAACAGTTAAGAGTCACGCTGCAGTTGGATTGCCACCATCCCAACCTAACCCTTGATGCCCAACCAACGCACGCTGCTGGATCAGAGCACCACCTCAGCTCAACAATGTCAACACACAGTCACCTGCACGACGCACATACTCTGGCTGGCCTGCAGAGACACAGAGAGAGTGAACAATCTCACTCCACTGTGGGATGAGAGATCCACCACACCACACCACTCAACTCACCAACCCGGTCGCCAACTAACCCACCAACACCCGGCCTCAGTGGCTTACCTAAACCCCCTGGCCATGGCTAATGCTGCCTATATAACCTCCTCGCCCTCACTCCATTTCCCTCCAAGAAGAGCTCCAGCAGAGTCCAGCACCACTGCCTCCCGAGCTCTTCTTCTACCACCGATCCACATTAGCATTACACACCTCCTCCCGGTCCAAATGGCGAGCAACACGGCCATCCTGGAGAGCGACCCGCTCAACTGGGGCAAGGCTGCCGCGGAGCTGACGGGGAGCCACCTCGACGAGGTGAAGCGCATGGTGGCGCAGTTCCGCGACCCCGTCGTCAAGATCGAGGGCTCCACGCTCCGGGTCGGCCAGGTGGCGGCCGTGGCCGCGGCCAAGGACGCGTCCGGCGTGGCCGTCGAGCTCGACGAGGAGGCCCGCCCCCCGCGTCAAGGCCAGCAGCGAGTGGATCCTCGACTGCATCGCCCACGGCGGCGACATCTACGGCGTCACCACCGGCTTCGGCGGCACCTCCCACCGCCGCACCAGGACGGGCCCGCGCTCCAGGTCGAGCTGCTCAGGTACTGTACCAGTCTCACGCTGCTTACTTGCTGTCGCAGTAAATTGTGAGTGGTTGCTGCGTCAAATGATTCATGTGATGAGTCAGTGACGAGTGCCTGCCCACTGGCAACGACCTACCGTCCGGTCGTTGCAACTTGCAATTGCTGCTGCCGATGATGCCTGTCAGCTAGCAGCTCATTAGTTGACAGACCGATACTAGATTCTCTCAACATTTTGCATGCTACTCGTAATGACATAAGCTGATCTGCAATCGACCAACCAGGCATCTCAATGCCGGGATCTTCGGCAATGGTTCCGACGGCCACACGCTCCCGTCCGAGGTGTCGCGCGCGGCCATGCTGGTCCGCATCAACACCCTCCTCCAGGGCTACTCGGGCATCCGCTTCGAGATCCTCGAGGCCATCACCAAGCTGCTCAACACGGGCGTCAGCCCGTGCCTGCCGCTGCGGGGCACCATCACGGCGTCGGGCGACCTCGTCCCGCTGTCCTACATCGCGGGCCTCATCACGGGCCGCCCCAACGCGCAGGCCGTCACCGTGGACGGGAGGAAGGTGGACGCCGCCGAGGCGTTCAAGGTGGCCGGCATCGAGGGCGGCTTCTTCAAGCTCAACCCCAAGGAGGGCCTGGCCATCGTCAACGGCACGTCCGTGGGGTCGGCGCTCGCCGCCGTGGTGTGCTTCGACGCCAACGTGCTCGCCGTGCTGTCCTCGGTGCTGTCCGCCGTCTTCTGCGAGGTGATGAACGGCAAGCCCGAGTACACCGACCACCTGACCCACAAGCTCAAGCACCACCCGGGGTCAATCGAGTCCGCCGCCATCATGGAGCACATCCTGGACGGCAGCTCCTTCATGAAGCACGCCAAGGAGGTGAACGCCATGGACCCGCTGCTCAAGCCGAAGCAGGACAGGTACGCGCTCCGCACGTCGCCGCAGTGGCTGGGCCCCCAGATCGAGGTCATCCGCGCCGCCACCAAGTCCATCGAGCGCGAGGTCAACTCGGTCAACGACAACCCGGTCATCGACGTCCACCGCGGCAAGGCGCTGCACGGCGGCAACTTCCAGGGCACCCCGATCGGCGTGTCCATGGACAACGCCCGCCTCGCCATCGCCAACATCGGCAAGCTCATGTTCGCGCAGTTCTCCGAGCTGGTGAACGAGTTCTACAACAACGGGCTCACCTCCAACCTAGCCGGCAGCCGCAACCCAAGCCTTGACTACGGGTTCAAGGGCACCGAGATCGCCATGGCGTCCTACTGCTCCGAGCTGCAGTACCTGGCCAACCCCATCACCAACCACGTGCAGAGCGCGGAGCAGCACAACCAGGACGTCAACTCCCTGGGCCTCGTCTCCGCCAGGAAGACCGCCGAGGCCGTGGACATCCTCAAGCTCATGTCGTCCACGTACATGGTGGCACTGTGCCAGGCCGTCGACCTGCGCCACCTGGAGGAGAACCTGAAGAGCGCCGTCAAGAACACGGTGATGGCGGCGGCCAGGAAGGTGCTGACCACGAGCCTCGACGGCGACCTCCACAGCGCGCGGTTCAGCGAGAAGGCCCTGCTCACGGCCATCGACCGCGAGGCGGTGTACGGGTACTACGACGACCCTGCAGCGCCAACTCGCCGCTGATGAAGAAGATCCGGGCCGTGCTGGTGGACCACGCCCTCGCCGACGGCGAGGCCGAGAAGGACGCCAGCGCGTCCGTGTTCTCCAAGATCAACAGGTTCGAGGCTGCGCTGCGGGAGGCGCTGCCCAGGGAGATGGAGGCCGCCCGCGTGGCGTTCGAGACGGGCACGGCGCCGATCGCCAACAGGATCAGGAGAGCCGGTCGTACCCGCTGTACCGCTTCATCCGCCAGGACCTCGGCGCCGTGTACCTGACCGGCGAGAAGCTCAAGTCCCCCGGCGAGGAGTGCAACAAGGTGTTCCTGGCCCTCAGCGAGGGCAAGCTCATCGACCCCATGCTCGAATGCCTTAAGGAGTGGGACGGCAAGCCCCTGCCCATCTGCTAAGCTGTTGCAGGACGCCGCCGGCGCCAAGAGGCAAGAGGAGGAGGACATCACACCGTACCGTACGCGAGAAAGAAATAAAGGGAGTATTACTTCAGTATTCTCAAGGCTTCATGTCGTTTGCGATTTGAAGATTATTATCATATTTGTTGCTGCTCTGTGTGTTGATTCATCCTTTTTGAGCTTGTAGCAGTGATCCGTGTCAGCGTGTATTCTGTCTGTTGTTCTTACCTTGCTGCCGCCGTGTCATTGGCCATGGCCTGGCATTCAGCTTTCTGATCTGTAATCCATCTATTCTGGTACTAAAATGCACTACTACATATTGAGTACATGCTGGGCTCCTCGCTCTATCGCAACGTTGTCTCTTCTGATTACGTTGGGATCAAACTTTATGAAAAACTGTTTAATTGATCGTCAGGACATCGGCTCATCATAATTCAGTAATGGAGGGAATACGTTTGGCAATAGAGGTCAGATTTTAGCCGTTAGTATGGGTCGGGTACCTAACACAGGCCGACTGGTAGCACGTACGGCTGCTAAGACCCAAACAAATCGACTGCCATGGCCCAATTCGACCCATCAAGCCCTCCTCCACTTCTCCCGAACCACGAAGCCCTCGGGCTCTAGCTAACGCCCGCGATTCACCCGACCCCCAAAGGGTCCTCGGGAAACGACCGTTCCCCAACCATATCCGCGACTGCGCCCCGAGCCCGCGAACAGCCATGAGTACAGGAGACCCCTTGTGCGCTTTTCGATTCGCTCGAAGACATGACGCCATCAGCTTAAGACCTCGCCCGCACTCTCGCTTGATTTCGTTACCAAAGACTTAGTCGCACCCGCTCACCCTCAAAGAGGACGCGTCCACCTGAACCGTGTGTGCCTTGAACGCAAGCACCACCCGCCTTCGGTCGTATCGCCCCTGTTCAAGCCATGCCTAAGCAGTATAGGAACTATGACCGCGCTGCCTAATCCGGTCCTCATCACGACGAATGTGGTGAGAATGACCGTCCACAATGTACAATGGCTGGTCCAGCTCATTTTTACCATGTCGTCGCAACACTGACCACTTTGCCTACATGAAGAAGCATGACGGCGACGTGCTCCACGGCACACGGAGTAGAGGCCACTGTTGCGCCTAAACGTGTCCTCCCCTAGACTTTTACCCTCGCAGGACGGGTAAAGGGTAGGGCGAATTCCTTTCACCATGCTCTACAACTGATTTGATCGACTGCCATGCTCCAAAGCACTGAAGTATAAGGCACTGTGCTTCCTAACCCATGAATCTAGGGCACCTGATGACCACTGCGCGATGGTACGAGGGACATAAGGCTAGGCATGACTACACCAAGCTTCTACAACAAGGAATCCCCACTCGGTGACCACTCCTCCACGACGCTGACTGTTCATCAACAGGAAGACCAAGGACGGGCGCAACGATCCTACACTACCTTCTTCTCTTTTGTTTTTCGTCTTCTTCTTCGTCTCAGCCCCGTAGGCCACCCATGTAAGCCGGCCTCTCCCTTCATCCATAAAAGGGAAGGCCCGACACTAGACTGAGGCATCCCAACATCCACACAACAAACTCCCATAGCTCACTAGCATCCGATATCGGCACCAAGCCTCAACCAAACCACCTAGAGACTTGGTCACCTCCATGACTCAAACAAACTCTCTCTTGAAAGCTTGTAACCCCTACTACAATCACCTCCATGACTGATCACCTCGATGGTGCAAGACTACACAAGCTGCAACAACCCACTAGATGTCGGGACATCTGCCCAAACCAAGTATAAATCTTTTGTGTCTGCCCTTGCACACCATCATAGCTCAAAGCAGTCTTGACGCGCCCGATTCGATTCACTAGTCTGGTGCTATCGAGACCCCCGGTTCCTAGACACCGGTAGTATGGATGTGGATACTCGGATGGCTACCAAACCTGATGTGTACAAGACGACAATTAGATTTTTAGAACACAACTTCACGAGTATTTCATTCGTAGAAGGGGCGCCCGAAAGAACGGTAGGAAGATACAACACATAATACTCGCAAGCAATCCATGAATTACTAGCGAAATCTCACAGTACAAACGAAAAGCGTGACAACGTCAAGGGGGGTCGGTCCACACAGTTACGTGTACTGAGATTGCTTACCTGTTAGCTAATTCACCACGAACTGATATTTACTCTTTCCACACCTTACCAACCATTTGACACTAAATACAACTACCAACCACCGAACCACGGGAGTTCTCATCACGCATTGTGATGTACAAGTAATAAATAATAAATACAAAGGTTAGCTGTAATATTTCTTTCAAATGAATAAACAAGAATATCAAATTATCTATCAGTCCAGCAAGTTCTTTGTTTTCAGTCATGGGACAGAGAACGTTATCTGAAGCAAGTCAAGGAGAAATATGGTTCGGCACGAGTTGTCCATGCATTTCATTACAGATTTGTAATGTTCCGGACCGCTAGTGATCATCATTGGTTATTTTATTTTGATTTAAACTAAAGACTTGTTTGGATCCAAGTGATAGAAATTGAGGATCTTTCTAGCAGTAAATCGAGTAGGGAACAACAAGAACAATGATAATGACAAGAGTAATTAACCTATTTGATCTAGTACTTAATAGTAAATAGTGAAAGAATGAAACCGTCGATGGAAGCGATCATCCCGTCGTGGTCTTGGCGGTAGTGGTACTTCCCGCCGCCGGCTGCGCTCTCCGTCGGTGGAGTCCTCTCTCCGATCGGTGGAGTCCTCGAGAGTGACGGTGAGGGGAAGTGGCGGCCGTCTAACTTGTCGTAACTCACGTTTCTTGTGCCGCCACCCCCACCTCTATTTATTAGCTTGATGCGGCGACGGGGCCCACTAACCATTAGGGTTAGATGCCCCGATCGGGTCGACCAAGGGGATTGGGCGGCCGTTGGGTCGGGCCCCTTTGAGATCAACCCAACATTCTCCCCATTGATCTCATCTATCGTCTTACGCCGTTAACCCACCCCTTTACAAAATGGCGCATTGAGCATGTTTCGTCGTCCACCGGTCATAACCGTTAGACTTGGTGACTACAAACACCTTTCTCGTTTAGAGATGAATTCTCGCCTTGGGCCCTTGCTATCCGGGAATCACAAGCTTTCCCTTTGAACCCATACCGGTTACATGTTCTCGAACATGTTGGGCGGTAAGCCTTTTGTAATCGGATCCGCTAGCATCTTTACGTGCTTATGTTCTTCAAAACTTATGGCGTGATCCTCGGATTTTATCCCTCACAACAAAACTTTGTATCAATATTCTTGGTGGCCTTGCTTGACTTATTGTTGTGAAGATATATTATTGCTAGCTCATTGTCATAATACAACTTTAGTGGTTCATTGATGCTATTAACCACCTTTAAACTGGGGGTATATATTTCTTAAGCTAATTCACTGTCCCAACTCAATAGACTTACGGCTCCTTACGAATAGATGGGTACCCCGACTTGAACTTTCTTTCATTTTCGCATACTCATGAGCCTTTCATGCCTTGCATAATGTTTCAAAACTTTCTTTACTAGACTCCAGTGTTCCATACTAGGATTACTTTGATATCTACTAATTAAGCAGCTCGGTTACAAAAACTAGGTCTGGTCGTGTGCACACTTACTTATACTGTAAACTTTCTTACTTATATTGTAAACTTTCGATAGCTAATTTTGTATGGAACTGCTTTCATGCGATCGCATTCAAACTCATTCTTTGGGTCATTCATGCCCCCATATTTGTCACTTTTGACAATAGGCAGTGAAAATTGTACTTATGCATGTTGAATTTCTTCAAAACTTTCTCTATATATGGCTTTTGGGACAAAACCCAAATACCCCTTTACTTCTATCTCGGTGAGTTTCTATGCTCAAAACAAAATAGGCTTCACCAATATCTTTCATACCACGAATTTGAGAACAATAACCTTTTGGTTTTTCGCAGCCAGAGCAACATCACTACTTGCTAGTAGAATGTCATCCACATACGGTGTTAGGAAAATGTTATTCCCATTCTTAAGCTTTGCATACATGCAATTGTCCTCAACTTCTCTTTGAAAAAACCCAAAACCTTTGATCGTATGATCAAACTTCAGTCTGTTATCTAGATGCTTGCTTTAGTCCATAGACATATTTCTTTAGGCAACATCCCATTCTTTCTTTATCTCACACAACAAAACCTTTCGGGCCGTGCCATGTATTCTTTTCTTCTACGTCTTTATTTAGGAATGTTGTCTTTACATCCATTTGAGGTAATTCTTGATCAAACCGTGCTACTAGGGTCATTGTGATCCTGAAAGAATCCTTGCTCTCTTCTCTTTGGGTAAACCCCTTTACCACAAGTCGCGCCTTAAACTTTTCTACATTCCCTTTGGAGTCACATTTCACCATGTAAACCCATTTGTAGTCTACTGTTTTGGCTCCATCGGGGAATTTCTTTACGTTCTCAAACTTTACTAGCGCTCACGAATCTCAATTCATCTTCCATGGCTTTATGCCACTTAGATGCTTTGGCACTTCTCATGGTTTCTTCAAATGAACTAGGATCACCCTCTATCCGAACTTCTTCGCATTCATAGACAATGTAGTCATCTCGAAATTGAAGATTTCTAGCTCTTTAAGGGTTTGCTTGGGAAGGCTTTTTGTAACTAGCAATTTATCCACTTGGGGCTATTCATTTTGAGGCTACTGCTGCTCTTGCGCGACAACGGCTTCACTTTCGGCCCCCGAAGGACGGGTTCCGAGTTATCGGTCGCTATTGCCAATAGGCGAACGGTCGGCAGTGCCGCAACCCGCGGTGTCTTGTGGATCCAAAGCAACAAATGGTAGCATAAAATAGGGCTCTTGCACCATCGGAGTAGGTATGAATGCCGCTTCTCCTCAAGGTTATTTCCTTGTGCTACCGTGCTCCCCCGATCATCTATTGCTTTAGAAAACTAGCATGTCTTGATTCTACAAACTTGATGCTCTTGTGCGGATAACAAGAATGATATCCCTTTGATTTCTCTTGATAGCCAATGAAATGGCAGCTTACTACCTTGGATCTAGCTTTTCTTTGTTTGGGTTAAGTACTTTTCGCCTCTGCAGGGGATCCCCAAAACTCTCATATAATGGAGTAAGGGTTCTTTGTCTGTTTTTAACTCATGTGGTGTTTTACGCACCGACTTGCTTGTCGCACAGTTAAGTATGTGAACAGTGGTTTTTAACGCCTCTATCCACAAGTTAACCGGCAACGTAGAGTAGCTAATCTTGCTTTATGCCTTTTCGCTATTCATTCCACTAAGCCTCCCGGGCGTGGAGAATCGTGCAACTATGCTAGGTTCCGTAAGGTACCTTGCAAAAAGGTCTAGAAAACTATCCATAAAGGGGTATGCCGACAATACTCCCCACATCCCGATCTTACTTTCTTGATCTTTCGATCGACTTAGCTTTGAATAAGTTTATCTAATGCTTCTAAATCTTCTTTGATTGGATAGGTATATCCATAACGAGGGTATCCATCCGTGAATGTAATGAATGAATCAAAAACCATTCACAAATGTTACTAGAAAAGGTCCACATATGAATCAATTCTAGTATTTCCGTGCTTCGCTTGGCTCCTTTCTTGTGGTGGGAGGATTGATTCTTAGCGTAAAGCGTTCTTTTCTCCCCCTCGAAATATGGTCTTAATAACAATACCATAATTTCGATGAGGAATCAATTCTCTTTCTTTTTCTTGCTTGCATTAACAAATAATAATGCATTCTCATTCAAATCTCTTTCTTTTCTTGCTTTCTATTTATTTACACGTTGGTGTAAAATAACTAGAATTCAAACCGTAACTTACAATAAACTTTGCGCAAAATGGTAATTCACATACTTCAAAACTAAATCAAACTTCTAGCTTAGGAAACATAAGCGACATCATATAAGCGAAATGTGAAAACCACTAGCTAAGACTAGAGATAAATTTGCTATAGCTTGGACTTGAGCTTCGCCACCTTAACTGTCTTTCTTATCTTTGAGGATTGTCATTTCATCTTTGGAATCCTCTTTTTTCTTACAAATGTTCCATGAACTTAGGGCATTTATTCTTCCAATGCCCATGCTCATGGCACCACACACACTGACGAGCTTGCTGTAGCTTGGAAACTTGCTTCTGAGATACTTTGTGCTCCGAAGAGTTGCCTCCATCTGAGGCAATGCTCAACGACTCAAATTGTTGCTCCATCAAAGGAAAACAAAGAAAATGAGTTTCGAATCTTTGCTACGATATCCGAAATAATTATCAGAACATCAATACCGAGCTTGAAATAATTGCATATCTTAATTTAACGTTGGTCAAAATCAAGATATACAAATAACTTGTTTCAATCTTGTAAACTTGAAAACTTGCAATTGCAATATTGCTATTATTAACGTTGGTCAAAAAATAGCAACATTACAAAAATTACTTGTGCTTGAAAAAACTTAGCTTCGCAATCAAATTGCAATATTGCTATCATTGACGTTGGTCAAAAAAATAACAACATTACAAACTTACTTGTGCTTGGAATCTCAACTTCTCAAATTAAATATCTCGTTAGTTCAATTTAATAAGAGAATCTTTCGGAGTATCTTACGCAAGCGGAAAATTAAAAAAACAACTTGCTATGACTTGCTAATCTCAAAATTGCAATATTGCTATTATTAACGTTGGTCAAAAATAGCAACATCACAAAAATTTCTTGTGCTTAAATTTCTTGAGCTTTAAATCTCGGCTTCTCAAATTAAATATCTCGTTGGTTCAATTTAATAAGAGAACAAACTATAATTACTTAGCAACGGAAACATAAAAAATTTCTTGCTATTTTTGAAGCATGGCTTGCTAATCTTTTCTCTCTAAATAATAAACACGTTGGCGGAAAATTATCTAGAAATTAAAACCGAAGCTTACTTGTTTTAAACTTGAAGTGCATCTGAAAAATAAACTGTTCTTGTCAAGGTTAGAGGCCTAAAATGGCCTGAAACTCGCTTGGCCCGCGCGACCCTGTACACGCATGGAGCGCACTTGCGCTTGACCTATTTGCATAAACCGGCCCGGTCCGGCTTTTTCGCCCCGTGAGGAAACGGCCCAGTCCGGCCTCCTCACTCTCTTCCTTTTTTTTATTACTCAGAAATTGGAAAACCATTTCTAAGCTTACCGGGCGGGCGAACGTTTTGGCCGCGGCCGATCGCGGCCCGCGGACGTGTTCCGCCTTACGCCCGCATGGGTCAAATTGACCCGCAGGCCCAAACAGCCGTGCAAGCGATCTTGTCCGTTGTTTTGAGATCAGCGGGTTCCGACGGCCTAAGAACCGAGCTTCCCCAAAACCTAGTTTCCATTTCTCTCTTCCTCTCGCTGGTACCGACGTATGTCCGCCGCCGCCGCCGCCCCAGGCTTTGTCGGTGACAAGACATCGCCGACGAGTCGGCTCCTGCCCCTTCTTCCTCTTTCTTTTGCTATTTGCGTGGCCTAGGCAGCGGTGGCGTTGCAAAAGCGTGAGTCGCCGGAGCAAGTGCCGGTCGGCTCCCTATCTTGCTTCGCAAACGCCGCAGCCCGCTCACCACGACGGCGACGGTCTTGCCGACCCGGCGGACGTCCCACCTTCCTTTCTTTCTAGCCCGGCGGCCGCCCGTGGAGACGAGCGCCCGCGACGAGGAGCATGCCCCGCCGCCGCCCGACCTGCCCCCGGACTCGCTTCATCGTGAAAAGGCGCCGGCGGATGGAGGAGGAAGCGCGCCGCCTGGCGGGATCCCTCGCCGGCGCGCGCCAACCGGAGGTGAGCGCGCCGCCGCCGCCGATCGGTCCCGCGGTGGTGCCTGCGGCTGGCGGCTTGCGTCGCCCCTCGACCGTTCGACAACGGCGACGAGGCGGCGACTCGGCTCGCGGCGCGCCGTCGCGGCAAAGCGGCGGCGGGGCGAGGCGGCACTGGCTCATGTGCTTCCACGCCCCGGGCGGTGTGTCGCTTGCTCGCGCGTGACCGCGCCCGGCGACCCGACAAAGAGCCGGGCGTCGCTTTTCCTTCCGCCGCGCCGGAGTTCTAATGCTCGGTTCCCCCGCAACGGCGGTTCATGGCAATGGCAGAGGAACATCTCCCCGCCGGCCCTTTCTTGGGCTTGTATTAGGGTTAGGATTTCTTTCCCGATCCTCAACGGATCGGGTCGTCATAATCTCTCGTTCTTGCGCTAGGATTGAAGTCCCGAAATGGATCTTCCCTTTTCTCGTGCTTTCTTGTGAAATCATTCCCAAAACCCGATCTACATACTAGATCGGCCGATACCATTGATAGAAATTGAGGATCTTTCTAGCAAGAATCGAGTAGGGAACAACAAGAACAATAATAATGACAAGAGTAATTAACCTATTTGATCTAGTACTTAATAGTAAATAGTGAAAGAATGAAACCGTCGATGGAAGCGATCATCCCGTCATGGTCTTGGCGGTAGTGGTACTTCCCGCCGCCGGCCGCGCGCCTCCGTCGGTGGAGTCCCTCTCCGTCGGTGGAGTCCTCGGGAGTGACGGTGAGGGGAAGTGGCGGCCGTCTAACTTGTCGTAACTCACGTTTCTTGTGCCGCCACCCCCACCTCTATTTATTAGCGATCGCGGCGACGGGGCCCACTAACCATTAGGGTTAGATGCCCCGATCGTAGTGACCAAGGGGATTGGGCCGGCCGTTGGGTCGGGCCCCTTTGAGATCAACCCAACACCAAGTGCTAAACTTTAGCACTTTTTTTAGCACCGAGATCAAAATATGAGTGCTAAAAGTATCCCGATCTATACTATGGGCTAAAAACTTTAGCACCGAGGTGTGGAACGAGAACATTAATAGTACTCATTTGTTAGAGCAAGTATTATGGTAGGTCGTAGTTTCCGGGCTAAATGCCGACATGGAGGAGAGAAGAGAGGAGAGAGAGGGAACCTCGGCTGTAAGCTTACAAACCGCTTGGACACAAGAACCAAGAAACTATATGAGATAGACAAGTAGGGCCTCAGTATTAATTAGAAGGAGCTAACTATTGTATGAGTGGGCTTGGAGAAGGCGGTAGGAACCTTTTCACCAACAAGCGGGCCTGTATTATAATACTTGCTCTTAGCCCCCCCCCCCCCGAGCCCCCCCGGCGAGGTCGGGCGGTGACTGGGGGCCCGCCGCCACCACGCAGAGCCCGCCTCCGGCGGCGGCGGCCCACGGCACCCGAAACAAAGGCCATGTCGTGTAACTCTTCCCTTCCCTCCCGGCCTCTTTCCCGCCGCCAAACCCTAGCCTGGAGCTTCTCCATCGGGCGGGCGACGGGCGGGCGGTTCCGCACTCCCCTAGCCGGATCCACGCGTGGCCTCGCCGGGGATCCGCGCTCCCTCGGATCGGGCGCGTGCGGCCGACCGGTGGCTCTCCTTGCGGGCCGTGTCGGCGGCCGCCCAGCTTGCGCGCCTTCGGCGGTGGTGTCTTTGCCGACGCCCGCGGCCGGTGGTTGGTGCAGCCCCACGGCGGCGGGGCGTCTGCAAAGGCCCGCCCCCTCCCCGTCTCGGTGAGGAGCGGCGTCTCCGTCTTCACCATCGCCACTGGGAGCTCCGGTGGTGGTTCTTCGTCAGTGCGGGGCTGACCGGCTTTCTCCGGTGGCGGGGACAAGGTAATCACCCTACACTCCTAGCCGAGCATGTTCCCGGGTGAAAACTACGCTCGCCGGCTCTTTTGGGCCAGCGGCGATGGCGCCACCGACGTCATACACCTTCTTGAAGGCGCCATGGAAGGAACCCGTTCGTCTGGTGGGTGGTATGGGCTGATTTCGGGACGAAAGTCCTTCTTGTGCCTCCTCAACGTTGCTAGCGTCGTGGGCGTTATCTCCTTCTTGAAGGCTTCGTTGCTGGCCACCCCTGTTGGAGAAGTTCCTCGGTGCTATGTCTATCGTGCTTCAGCTTCATCTTTGCTTTGATCCGCCGCCGTGGGGTCGTGGGTGCCCGGTCGTTGGTTTGTTGGCGGATGTGTCTGTCGTCGGCCTCCTCCCGCAGCCTGTTGAGTTGCCGGGATTGTAGACCGATGATTGGTTCGTCGACGGATTCTTTGTCATCGCTGGATTCGTGGGCGGATGCTTTGGAAATCATTGTCTGGCTGGTGGATGCTTTGCCACCATGGCTTCTCCTCACCCCCGGTTGGCGACCATTGTATGGATGTATTTTTCCTTCTTTGCAGGCATAGTTGGCTTGGGTTTAGTGGTGGATGTTCCCCACCTTTGTATTTTCTTGTTGTTGTGTGTTTGCTTCTCTCGTTCAATGGCAACTCGCCTACGAACGCGTTAAGCTTTGTATCAAACTCCTTTTTCCCTTAAAGCAATACACGCATAGGCGTGATTTTAAAAAAAAAAAAAACTTTAGCACCAAAGGAGGCACTAAAACTTTAGCCTTTAGCATTAAAGTTTCGCACATGGCAGCAATGGATCTAACACTCCCTAAGTCTAGCAGATCATCAAAGTAAACTTTGACTGGCCATGGTGAAATCCTTCATTGAGTGAAATGGGAGATGAAATGTATTTACCATATATCCAACATGTGTCATCCTGGCGGCTTTACTTTCAGCTGGCGCACCTTTGACTTGTAGGAGCGATCAACTAAAGTTATGGAATGGTCGATATTTATACTGTAGAAGTTTGTAAAAGACTAATGCAAAACCAGTACTGCAACCCATAGACAAATTAACCCACATTAAGTCATGGGAGCCGAAAGAACTGACCGCACCAAGGAATTAGCCTTTTTAAAGTGAATGATCTTGCATGTCACATTATGTACAGTCTTTTTAAAGGTTGAACATATAACATGTGGAGTAAAAAATCTATAATAACTAATGACACCAAAAATTTAAAATCTATAACCACGACGTCACAAAACATAATCTATAACAAGAGCCACCATAATTTAGGCAAAATGTTTTAACATGTATTGAAGACACATGGAGGTACTATGTAGAAAGAGAAAACTCAGGTATTGGGTTAGAAAATGGAAAGACAGAGCCTAGAGATAAACTTTTGTACTCACTATATTCCAAAGCATAAGACATTTTGGCTTTTATAGATAACATTTTTTATTTGGCCTGAAGGGCATTTATAAACCAGAACTAATATAAATTAAAAAGAGGATCACCAATGCATGATAGCTACCACAGTACTTTAGTTCGGTGATTTGGTACGGTCGTTATCTGAATTCTGCACACACACCAACCATGCATGATAGCTACCGCAGTACCTGCAGTCCGATCACCAACGCAAGAACTAAAAAACGAGCATCATCTGATTTAGTAGTTCAAAGGAATAAGCCCTGCCCTATCCAATTAGAAAAAAAAAGGTATGGGTTGATTAGACTGTTCTCTGTGGCAATTCTTTCAATCTATGGTCAAAAGAAGGATAGAGCTCCAAGGTCACCACAAAACCCAAAAACAATGGGCTAACTAGAAAACCAGCTAGCTAGATTCAGAGGTAGCTAGCGTGATTCTTTCTCGCGTGTTTGAATCAGGATGGCAGCTTCGTAAGAAGATGATGATTTTTATCATCGAATAGGTTAAAAATGCATTTGTAGCTGACTAGAGCAGTTGTAGTAGACTACTAATATAGTGTCAAAATTAATACACATCTGGTGTGCAAGTAGTTTGACACAAGTTTTTCACTGCTACAATCTACAAGTTTTCCTAGGGTTAATTTTCCTAGGGAAACTCTTTTAAAACGATAGGGGAAACCGTTTCCCTAGGATATTTCGTAGAGAAAGCCCTAGGAAGGAATTCGACAGGAAAGAGAGTCTTTTCCTACGGTTTTCTCCAAAACCCTAGGGAAACTTCTTTCCCTAGGGTTCCGTCCCCTAGGAAAACTTTCTCGAATAGTAGAAGTCAGTCCAACGTGGAAAGAGGACAATCTCCCAATGACTCTTTCTCTAGGAATCAGAACACTAGGGAAACATTATATATAGAGCAGATTCATATTTTAAATTCAAATGTACAAATATTTCAAATTCAAATTCACATTCACATTCACATGGACCATATAATTAAGCACTCATTTCATCCAATCCATATCCACAAATTCATACATTTAGATTTATAACATTATCACAAATCCATACATTTAGAGTTATAATATTACCACAAATCCATAACACAAATCCAAAAGAAGCTGTCCAGTAGCAGGCGGACGAGCTGATTAACTACAACTAATGGTTTCAAAAGAACAGTCACTGTTATCATCCTCGTCGTCCAAATCTTCCTATGTGTCAAAGTTGGTGTATATAGCAGCTTTAATTGTCTCCCCTGCAATCTCCCTTTGGAGGGTTATTGTCTGATTACCAGGATTGTCTATGATCTCAAAAGGAAGTCATCTGGTAGATCAATGTGCTGCATAAAATTTTATGCATAAACTTACTAGTCGTTCATGTCCTAGCGGTTAACCATGTGAATATGTGTGATCCATCTATGTAACCCTCTTATGAACTTACGAGCACGTCCTATTAAGTGAAAAACACCTAAAGAATTCTGTCAAAAAAAAAAAATCAGCTTTCCTTCGGGTAGACGAAAATGAGGAGAGAAATGATTTATTTCAATAATGGTATACACACGTACGCATGTACGTGCCAGTGCCAATCAAGTTGGTAGCTAGTACATGTATGGCAAATTAAAAGTTTTGCTTCCTATATCCGTAGACGACGAAATGATCGACCAGAGAACGATTTTATTTCAATGGTACTACGTGCCATTGTGCCAACAAATTAAGTTGTCATTTCGTTTGAGACAAGTGCTTGCATTGCTCTCCGTAGTACTTCTACTATATGCATCCGTGAACCCATTGATCAGGAACGAGCCAACGACGCACATGACCACAGACGAAGCTGGACAAAAATCTCGATCGATGATGATCACTTGAAGGCATCTCCCAAAATACAATGTGCAAACTAACGCAAGATTCTCCAGTTTCGTCGGACAAGATTTTCTTTTCTTTGCATCTAGCAACGAGTGTCCGGGGAGTCATTCAAGGAGAGAACAGCAGAAAAGGAAAAGCAGAGAGGGGGATGTCGGGTCGTCTCTCCTCCCGACACAGCGATCCTGGCGATTTGGCGCCCGTGCAACACGGGCGCACCATGCCATGGCGTGGAGCTTGGCACGGAGAGCAGGCGAGTGCGCGTCCCCGCAGCACGGTGCAGGGGCACATGCGGGATTTTATGGAGAGGTGAGTCCAAACCCGAATGCGACACAAGGCATGACTCCTTCGAAGTCTATGACCTCTGGGCCATGGCGGGTCAGAGATGAGGTGGTGGTAGGGCAGGCTCCTATTGAGCAAGCTGTGCAGCACAACCCCATCCCGCTCCGCACATCCACCCTGTTTTCCCCTTCCCTTGCTGGTGAGAGCAACAATGGCGGCGAAGAAAACCCTAGCAATCCCTTTGTGATTGCGGTGGAGGCGGGGCTTGGACGAAACGCTCTGGTGATTACAAGGCAGGAACAGCGCAAGGTGAAATTGCCACATGAGGTAAGAGCTCACCCTGATGCCGATCTGAGTTTATGACTTGAGCACTTATGGTCTCATAGCTTAGATGTGGGGATTGCTTCGACGGTTTTGGTTGTTGATGAGAGAAAATCTGATTCATGGATGAACAAGGCAACTCTCCTTGGTGGAGAAGCAAAATCTAGATGGTCTACGTTAGGTGGTGACACCCGCTCTTTTGTGCAGGTTGTTCAGGCTCCTTCGCAGCCATCTTCTATCATGAACAGGCGTCCTTACGACGTTGGCCCCAATCCGAGATTTTAGGGAAATCGAGGTAGAGGGGGTTCGAACGAAAGTTATGGACAGGGACCCCAGAATGGAAATAGAGGTATTTTCCCAGCAAGAGGAAGAGTTGTAGGGGAAAGAGTTATGACCAATCAAGTCATTCCGACTTAATAGGCTATACAAGCCGCATTACTGTAACCGAGGGACTGTCCAACAGGGGGTGCAAGACAATGAAATTGAAGCCTCTGTCAATAATGCTCCTAATCCAGCAGGAAATCAGCAAGTCACTATAGGTCAAGGTGCTGGAATTCAGGCTACTAATCCTCCACTTCGCACAATCCACATCTGTGGGGTCACTGATTCACTAGCGATAGGGGGGCATGAGCCCCCTCGCTGGCCACCACACTAATACATATAGTGAGTTTTGCGATCACAAACTAGAATAAGATGTTCTTTTTCCCACATTCACCTACGAAAACTAAAGGGACATTTAGACTCTTCCAGTATAAGACTATCCGCACTGGGACTCTGTAAAACGAACGGTACAGGCCACATCGGCATTTACAGAGAAAAAAAAGCCCGCAACGGTGTACTCTATGCGCACGGTAAACAACAGCACCACCGCAACTTTCGAGAAATCTGGCGTGCTCGCGTGGGGTCCGTGAGGAGCGCGTCGAGAGAGAGAGAGAGACGCGCACAAGAGGGAGGGGCAGCATGCAGCAGCAGGTACCACGGTTTCAAGAAACAAAAAAGATATTATAACTCACAAACCAAAAAAATTAAATTAAATTCGTTTCAATAAATCTTTCAAAACTAGATCTCATATAGATATATTTGGATAAAATTATAAGTAGGTCTCACTGATGGTAATTGGTATAGAGTAGAGATATAAAGAAATAATGAGTGTGGAGGAACGTACTGTCTGGATGACCAAGATGGATAGAGGGAGTAAATAGAGAAACATGAGTGCTAATAGTAGTACTCTAGGAACTATAGGTCCTGAAGTATTGGTGTTGGGCTCACACTGAGCATGTGGACTAAGCCGCACGCTCTGGCCACGACTCTTACGATGCTCCTACACCTTGTTCCTCACGGTGGTTTCAATGGCCTCCTTTTTTTTTTTTTTTTTTTTTTTTTTTTTTTTGAGAATGACACACGACAACGCAGACTCACAACACGCACGCACACTCACCCCTATGAATACACGTACGCAAACCCTACCCCTATGAGCACCTCAGGAAGGACCGAGCACCCGGTAGATCTAGAGATTCTCGAAGTCACCATTGGCGCCTCGTCGACGACGGAACGTCGCTACCACTTAATGCATAACGCCGGAGATCCCGGGAAAATCCCAAGAAAAGGTGCGAGCACCGGGATTTGAACTCGGTGGGTAGCGCCCCCTGGACCGCCCTACCATTGGACTACAAGCCAATTCGCCAATGGCCTCCTTAATTGCAATGTCAACATCTATTACACTCCTTGTTCCTCACGGTGGTTTCAATGGCCTCCTTAATTGCAATGTCAACATCTATTATTATTATTTTTGTTTCCGACAGAAAGAAGGTCATTTATCATTTCCTAATTATTAAGAGTGATAATTTATATAGAAAAGACTATGATTTGTATAGGGTTGAAGGTCAGCCATCATCTATATTTGACGATTTGAACTACGTACGTTATAATTTGGAGTGCAAATACCCAAACATGCATGTTAACTTGATCTTGTAAATAGACCTTAATTCGTGATCAAATCGACAGCCCGAACATAAACTAGTGTAGTAACAACTTCTATGGAGAACATAAAAGGATCTAGCAAATAAAATTAGTTGACAAAAAGATTGAGCAAACCTGCCTTGCAAGTGCGTGCGGGGCCTAGCAAGTACTGCTAAACACACCAAGCGGTCGTGGTTTTCTTTCATCTCTTTTTTTCCTTTGCTTTTCAACTTTTCATCTTAATATATCTATTTTGCTTCTATATACTATGAACATGTTTTCTAAGTCAAGAAACTTGTCACCATGATTCTTTTTATAAAAAAGTTTGTGCATGTATATTTTTCTAAAAAACACTGAACAATAAAAAACTACTTATGTGCATAAATCATATTATTCTTAAAATTTATTATATAAAAGTTATGCTTGAAAAATTAAATTGAGAAATTATTACTATAACTAGATTTGAACGCTCATAGTTATGACCAAAAGTTGGGTGGTAAATACCATAAAAAATGTTTCATGATAAGTTGTTTATAAAATTATGCCGAAAGCTATATTAAAAAGAGTTAGGAGTAAAAAGTTTTAGTAATAAGGTTGGTCCCATAAATTTTTATGCATAAAAAATCAAGTATAGTTTTGTATTTTTTAAAAAAATAAAGTTACGAAAATAAATGTTTTTAATTAAAAAAAAGAAAATTTGTGGAATTGTTCGTTGGTTTCCAATTCAGTCGACGTGATTATAATAATTTATATAGCCCATTGGGGGTGTGGCACTGTGGCCGAGTAAACAAAATGGAAAAAGTCCGGATTCCCTCCCCAACTATCACGAAAGTTCACTTTTCCTCCCTCAACTCCAAAACCGGACAAATCACCTCCCTCAACTTTTCAAACCATGCAAATTACCTCCCTCGGCGGTTTTGAAGGCGGATTTACTACAGTAACCACGGTTTTGCTACAGTGTCAGCGGGTTGCTACAGTGACAGTGACTTTTCCTTTTTTTTTTTTATAAAAATTCGGTTGAATCTTTAAAAAATCATAGTAAATCACGAAAAAATCATAAAATAAAAAATCCAATTTTGTTGGACTCCACATGATTAGACCTACACATTGAATATATAATATGATATGCTTTAGTATAAAGTATTTGCTACGAAGGTTTTGTCTTTTTTTTTTTTATTTATTTGGCTGAATATTTGAAAAATAATAGTAAATCATAGAAAAATCATAAAATAGAAAATCCAATTTTGTTAGACTCCACATGAGTAGATCTACACACTGTAGCAACCCGCTGACACTGTAGCAACTGCGGTTACTGTAGCAAATCCGCCTTCAAAAACCGCTCGAGGGAGGTAATTTGCATGGTTTGAAAAGTTGAGGGAGGTGATTTGTCCGGTTTTGAAGTTGAGGGAGGAAAAGTGAACTTTCGTGATAGTTGGGGAGGGAATCCGGACTTTTTCCAAACAAAATCCAGTGGAAAATCTGGGCCGGTCTTGTCACCGCGCTATAGCCCATTGGGGGATTCACTAGGCCCTTGGCTGATGTCGTCGCTTAAGCACCTCGCGCCTCACGGCCGTGCTCTGCCGGGCCTAAGCCAATGTCTGCGGACGACGACGACACGCCTAAGGCTCCAAAGCCCGCGGCAACGATGCGTGGCGCAACGTGTTGGGCCGGCGGCACGTGGGCCTCCGACATAAGCAGGCGACCCCGGGTTCTGTCTTCCTTCCCTGCCGTGACGAATTTCTCCGCGAGTTCTCCGCCCGGCGCCGCCCCGTCCGTGCTTTCCCAATTGCCGAACTCGCCAGTCGCCGCACGATCTCTCGCGCTCCGCCGACGCCGCGCTCGGCTTCAGCTCCAGAAGAGGAAATGGCCGGCAGCGGCGGCTACGAGGGGATCCTCCTGGGGATGGGGAACCCCCTCCTCGACATCTCCGCCGTCGTCGACGAGGGCTTCCTCGCCAAGTACTCGATTCCTCCCCGATCACTCCCCTCCTCATCTCATCATCTCTCAACTACGCCTATATTTATTTTTTCTAAGTTTTAGCATGTAATTTTTTCCAGTGGTGTGATGCCGACTCGAGCATCACCATTTCACCACACTGTTATATCATATACAGCGCAGGACCGCGGGTTCTAGATTTTTTTTTATTTACCTCTAAAACTCTGAATCTGAATAACAAGTCCGTAGCATGCAAGTGAAGTAACCGGCAATACCTGAGACCGGGAGCGCCTTAGCGAAGCTACCAATCTATTAAAAGTACAACTGTGTTAGACTGCTAGTAGTACTTTCAGTATCAGTGCCATTCTCATCAGTATCAGCTTGGGCTCACTTGTTTGCTTGCACATCGTATTCCCTTGTTCTTTCTTCACTAGTAGTACCTGTCTAAGCTGGGGTCCGCGAAAAACATGCCTTCAATTATGTTGCTTTGTCAGAACCATGTGTGTTGGAACTTGGATTGAGACAGTCCTTTCTCGGTTGCCTTGTCTTTGTTCTGAGTATTTTTTTTCAAGATAAAGGAAAACAATCCGGCCTCTGCATAGAATGCATATAGCCATTGGTCTGAGTAGTTATGCTGCATCTGAAATTATTTCGAGCTAATCAACATGTTTCTCGCTGCATCTGTGCTCTAGGTATGATGTGAAGCCGGGCAATGCCATTCTTGCCGAGGACAAGCATTTGCCAATGTAAGTCTCGTTGCCCCTTTTGCTTCCCTTGCAATTTGAAATGTTGATTACTTGATGCTCGTTTGTGCTGAATGAAGAATGGAATAAATAAATAAATTCTTGATATAGCCATTAAACACCCATGAGACAGGGGAGAAACATAGTAGGACTTCTAATCTTTTAGGACCCCATTTTCTTTGTCCAGGTATGCATGGTTTGAGGTACTAATGACTATGTAGTATGGTATCTGAAACTGCACATTCCTGATGTCATAACAAAAATTTCCTTATATGACTTTAAGCTGAAATTGAATACAAAAGTAGCTGGAATATACAAATGGTGACATGTGTTTCTATGTTCTGCCAGGTATGATGAATTGGCTGGCAAGAGCAATGTTGAATACATTGCTGGAGGTAATGGCAGTGCACATGCATGAAGTACTTCTTCATGATTCATTTTTTTCTTCTTCTTTATTTTTTAACTGTTCTTTTATTTCAGGAGCCACTCAAAATTCTATCAGGGTTGCCCAAGTAAGCTCTGAAGAAAAGTCATAACCGATATTCAAAGCTAGTAGCCATATGACCAGTCCTAATTGGTTACATGTACGCATAAGAAAACAAATCATAAAATTCTGATTACTTTTTCAGTGGATGCTTCAAATTCCTGGTGCAACAAGTTACATGGGTTGCATTGGGAAGGATAAGTTTGGTGAGGAGATGAAGAAAAATGCCCATGCTGCTGGTATTAATGTAAGTTGCAAGTTACTTCTTTGTTATTCTTTGTTCTTCATGATACGTCACCTCATCGCGCAACTAGTTACTATAACCCTGCCATCTATTCAACCAGGCCCATTATTATGAGGATGAGAATGCTCCAACAGGCACATGTGCTGTTTGTGTCGTTGGTGGAGAAAGGTATCCTTGCTACAATGTCTTCACTTCAGCAAGCATGTCTTAATTTTAACCAGTCCCTTAACATTGTAACCAGGTCACTTATTGCAAACTTGTCTGCGGCAAATTGCTACAAGTCTGAACATCTGAAGAAACCAGAGAATTGGGCACTTGGTAATGCAAATAGACCACTAGAGCACCTTTAAAATTTTCCACCATTATTTCTCATGATACAAATACCTTTCATCGTGCTGTTTAGACTTTGGACATAGTGGTACTCATAATATGTTCTGCTTGGAATTGCTCTGGTTGAGTGATTGTCCATCCATTGTGCTTTGAAAATGACAAACATCATTTTTTATAAGGTGACAAACATCTTTGGATAGTCAGTTTAGCACAAATGTCTCCAGCTCTTCTTATTTCTCTGGGGGTTATTTATGTACTACTGTAGACTTGTAGTACAAGTGGGCATGTGGTGCAAATGATTGAGACAATGTTTCGGTTCCCACCAGAGTAGTAAATAGAGCATCCAAACATTTTATTTTACAATTTTCTGCACCATTTTTTCTTTTGATTTTCCCTGTCATGCACATCATAGTTCTCTGGAGAAATGCAGATGCAATAGTAAACTTGCACCTTGACATAACATTAGTTTGTTAGCTAGTCGACCACATAGCCTATACCCATTTATCCAAATCATTGATTGTAGTTTCTTGCATAGCATCACTGCTACTTGTTTTCATTTGATACTTTTTTTTTTTTTATCATGGATTGTGTTTACTGATTATGATATGCATTAATTATAGTTGAGAAGGCAAAATATATTTACATTGCTGGATTTTTTCCTTACGGTGTCCCCGATTCTATTCAGCTTGTTGCTGAGCATGCTGCTGCAACTAACAAGGTAAAATGATGCTAGTAAAAGAAGACCATCTTACTGGTGTTGTCTGATATCCATTGGTTGCAATATTTGTAGGTGTTTATGATGAACCTTTCTGCTCCCTTTATCTGTGAGTTTTACCGTGATGCCCAGGAGAAAGCTCTTCCGTAAGTACTGGATCTGGATGTGTAGCTTTTCTTTTCTCAACTAAGTAGATATCTTTGTATTAATAGGATAATAAAGAAGTTCGTTCACAACCGAGCAGACTGTAGTGGTGAATTTGATGTGTAATGATGCTTTATTTCTGACCTTTATTTGAACATGTTAAGTTTCTGGTGCAAAGTTTGTTTCGACTGTAGTGCATGTTAGGTTTTCCAATTTTTCTGTACTATGTAAAACCTTATTATGTGCCAAACATAGGTATGTGGACTACATCTTTGGAAATGAAACTGAGGCGAGGACCTTTGCTAAAGTTCGTGGTTGGGAGGTAAGTACTCATATGTCCCTTGTTATTTTCACTAGGTTAATAAAGTTCCTACAAGGTCCCGATGAAAATTTACAGACTGAGAATGTTGAGGAGATTGCTTTGAAGATCTCACAATTACCGAAGGCTTCAGGAACACACAAGAGGATTACTGTGATCACTCAAGGTTGCGATCCAGTAGTTGTGGCTGATGATGGAAAGGTAAATCTCCTGCTTACAGTTTCCTGCATTTTTACACTGACTAATGCGACATTTCCATTCTGTTAAAAGAAATCAATGTGGATTATTTGCGGCAACTATAATTATCTATGATGAAGTAGCATTCACATCATTTTTTGTTTATTGGACCTTGTCTACCCTCTACTTGAGACAAATGTTTGTCCTAGTTCCTGTTAATCTTAAATACTATGCTTTCAGGTGAAGACTTTCCCTGTGATCCTCTTGCCTAAGGAGAAGCTTGTTGACACCAATGGTGCAGGTACTTGAAACTCGATAATTTCCAGTTGTAATGCCGCATTGTACATTTCATCTTTCTTTACCGTTTGTCATCCTCTAGTCTACCATAATAAATTCATTAAATATGTGCCCCTAACAAAAATCCACTTCGTATACCAATAGAAGAATATGGTGGACATGCATGTTTTTCTTGTTCATCAAACTTAGGCATTATTATCTGGCAGGTGACGCCTTTGTTGGAGGCTTCCTATCTCAGTTAGTTCAAGAGAAGAGCATCGATGAGTGTGTCAGAGCTGCCTGTTATTCCGCCAATGTTGTCATCCAACGTTCTGGCTGCACTTATCCTGAAAAGCCTGACTTCAACTAGACCCATCTAAAAGTCGATGGAGGAATAACCATAGTCTTATAGGCTACAGTCTTATGGCATCAGATATTGTATAATTCGTCATGCCAGCAGATTCGTCTTGATCTGTTTGTGGCAGATTCTAGTTCCACCGTACAGGTCAAATGTTGATGCGTGTAAAGCGAGTCATGTCACTTTACAAGTGTATGCGTCAGTCGACTCTTGCAAGGAAACCTGCTGTGCTGGTGTTACGTTCAGCCATGAGAATACTCGAATATATGTGCTAAAAATGGCAGTATGCCCCTGCCGTGACACTCGAATACGAGCGTGCATCTCCTGGTTGCAGTTGCAGCAAAAACAATTTTAAGCACCTTGCGGTGCATCCTTGAGATTTGAGATGAGAAGTCGGGCACAATATGGTTATCAGGTTATGGACCGCTGGAGCTATGTGCAGCTTGCTCTACAGCCTACACCCTATAAACAGGACACAGCATGTAAACATGCTCAACTTTTGAACATCTGGAACAGAATCACAGGAACAGGGCGACGACGAAGGCGACCGGCGGTCAGCTGCACAGTGCCAGTCTCCACTCGCGCTCGGCGTCGACATGGCAGAGGACGGCGAGGAACATGTCCTCGTCGCAGGGGAGGCACAGCCGCGTGTCGGCGGCGGCGAAGCCGTACTCGTCCCGCGCCCGGTCGAGCAGCTCCCGGAACAGCGGGTGGTCCAGGGAGGACACCCTGACCACGTACCGCCTCAGCTCCTCGCCGACGTACACCACCGTGTGGCCCTTGGGCACGTCCCTGGGGATGGCGTCGAGCTGCGCCCACCCAGCGGCGCCGGCCGCCGTCGCAGTCTCGGCGGCGGCGAGCTTCTTCCACGCATGGAGGAAGGCCTTGAGGTTGAGGAATCTCCCCTTGGACAATCCTGCCTTCATGCTGCTTGTGAACGTACGTGCTTGCAAGTGTGTGTATATGTGGCAGTGTGGTTGGGCACAGTATATATACACAGCAGTCAGCAGACAACAGAGGCTCGTTTGCGTGGATTGTTAAATGCTGACGGTTTGGCCTCAAGGTTTGTGCTATATATATATGTATATACAGGTCGTTGGGGTGAGCTGGAAAGGACACTCGAGTGATGCAGCATGTTTGAGAGGAGATCAAGTTTGGATAACAGGTTGAAAGAGGCCGTTTGATGTGTTTTTGAAGTAGATGGCATGCACACGTAGGTCTAGATTGCTGGCGGCTTGCAGCGATGCAACTTGCTGTTAGTTCTCAACAACAATCATGGGGATTCCTCTCGTCACACGCATCGTTGTGTGGGCAGCTCTCTTGCAGGACGCCATTTCGAGAGTACTAGACTAGCTTGTAGGAATACTCGTTCTCTCTGTTCACTGGTCATCTATCTACTTGAAGAAGGGAAATAAGCCACGTTCAGCATCAGCCATTGGATGTGTGCACACTAATAAAGAAAACTAAAGGTTGCAAATGGGACACATGTAAAAGGCCATGGCCAATATTGTCATGCTGCAATGAAGCTGCGCACTTATGTTGATGGAGAAGTGTACCAGAACACAAACCATTGGGGGTCAGCAGCATGCATGTGTTGACCACGTTGGCAAGGGCCAAGCGCCAAGGGATGCCCGGCCTATGGATGGAGCTGTTCATGTTCAGAAAAGGCATTGTCGTCAGCGCGTACGTACACGTACTTGAGATGGCAATGGCACACGGTACGCGATCGCGTCCTTTTGTCCTCCGCGCACGCAGCGCTCTTTCGATCTCTGCCTAGACTGGAGTAGCTTTTTATCTGCCCGGGGAGGAATGAAGTACGTACGGGCAAAGGATTCATGCAAGTACACTACAGAAGAATCTCGGCCTTCATTCGTTGTCTCTCTGTCCAATAATGGAAGAAGGGGATCAGAATGGAGTAAACGAACGAACTCCACCTCGAAGTTGGCAAATGGAGTTAGATTCTTGCACACATTGCTTTGGCCTGCCTCTTGAGAGGAGGATAAGGCCGTTCGTTCGGCTGCGGGAGCACGGACAGCGACGGCCGGATGGGTCACTGCGGCTGCGGGCGGCCTCATTGGGCGGGGCGACGACGGCGCTTTCATGGCCTAGCTTGGAAAGGCGGCGGAAGCTCTGGACTGGAGCTGCTCTCCTCACTCTCTGGAGCCTGGACTCGGCAGCGGAGCAATCAGTCTGAATGGTCAGAGCCAGCACAATAATAGTGTTATAGCCAAGTAAATACTGATGTGAATGAGATATGAGAGTGGAAAACTTGGCTCTAATGCAAGCAACAAGCTGCACACGAGATGTCGGGATCCTATATATGCAATGATGGGTTCGGACATAAAAAAAAATATGAGAAGAATTAAAAAACAGAAAGTATGACATAAATAAAGGCAGAAAATCATTCATGCAAAATATTTGTGCAACAAAACCATTCATAATGTAACTCATAGAGCTGATGATTCCCCTATTTGGTATGACCTCCTTAAGATCAAAGAGTTTTATCTTTATGGTAGACAGATAAACATATAAAATGGCAAAAATGTCAACTTTTGGACTGATGCATGGCTATATGCTAAACCCCTATCAGAAATTGTTCCTACCTTATTTACATTATGCAACCAAAAAATTATTATGGTTGCAGAGGCTAAATGAACCTGTTGGCCATCACTTTTAGAAGATGGGCTCAGTATTGAATTACAGGTTTGCTGGAATCTCATATTACAGGATGCAGATAAATTCAGTCTTCATGAAGAGAAGGATAAAATTTACTGGAAACTTGGAAATAAAGGACTCTTCTCTGTTAAGTCCCTTTATAATACTCTTACTCAAAGTGACACTGGTCCCAATTACAAGATAATTTGGAAAGGAAAAATACCACAAAAACTAAAATATTTTATGTGGCTACTTTCTAGAAATGTTGTCTTAACTAGAGACAACTTAATCAAAAGAAAATGGAAAGGTGACCCTACTTATCAATTTTGTGACTCTGATGAATCTTGTGATCACCTTTTTTTCACATGTCCTATTGCTAGTGTTGTTTGGTCTTTGATTGCCAGATTCATAGGTGCTAATAATATTCCAACATCCCTAATGCAATGCTGGGCCTGGTGTGAGATATGGCTACCAAATCACAAAATACTCCACTGTTGGGGGTTTCTCGCTTTATGCTGGTCCGTTTGGAAAGCTCGTAATATATAGAGCTCATTTTGAAGGAAAACTGTTAAAAAATCCATTGGAAATTATTTGCCATGCAGCTAGTCTTATGCGGTTTTGGACAGGTCTGATCCCCTGAGATGACCGGTGAAGAGATCATCCAAGGAGTCAACAATATGCTCGAATGGCAACCTGAAAATCTTCATCAACCAAACTTCATCCGGTGGGGAGCAGAAGATGCTGAAAGATTCAAGCCAAATCAATGATGAAGATCAGGAGAACTGATGGAGAAGACCTTCAAGTTTCTAAACACTTGAAGATGATCTGAATCTCTTTTGTGATGACTTCATACCGTGCCTTTGTTATCCTTTTTCAAACTCTGTGGTGTTGTAAGGTCCTAAATGGCGGGAGGGGGTTGAATAGCCTAATAAAATTTCTACAAAACACTAGACCAATTGTTAGATAATAACAAGGTGATAATAGCGGTTGCACTAGCTCTACTTGTCAGCAAGCCAACTATTGACAATTCTAATCAATTATGTCTCTAGATCACTCAAATGGCTATGTCTCTACTCCACTAACTAGGTGATCAAGCTAGATTGCTCTAAATAGTCTAGCAACTAAACAACCTAGTCAAGTCTACACAAGCACAATATATGAGTAAAGGTGATGCAAGGTAGAGAGGAGGTTTTATACCGAACCGTCGAGGCTATGAACCAATCACCGGAAGGCAATCAATCACACAAGATGGAGACAATTGATTTGTTCACCCGAAGTTCACTTGAGCACCCTCAAGCTAGTCTTTGGTTGTGTCGACCGTCTCAACGGTGGATCAAGGTAGCGCGTACGCCTTGCCTCACTAGGCCCTCTTGACACTCGATTGAGGGGTAACTCAACGACACGAGCAATCCACTAGAGTATCAATTTGGCACTCCGCCGGGGAAAATCAAGAACCCCTCACAAGTCACCGGAGGTGGGCAAGAACAATCACCTTCTCTTCCCAACGCCTCCACAATCACCGAGCCGGTCTAGGAGTGGTGCTCTCCAAGAGCAACAAGAAATCCACCGGCAACGACGACCCTCAAGTGCCTCTAAATGCAACTCACAAAGCAATGCACTTGATTCTCACCCAATCTCTCAAAAATATGCTCACAAGCAAGAGAGGAGAGTGGAGAGATGTTTTTGCTCAGCTCAAGGTGTATGGAGTGAATGAAAATGTCCAAGAGAGAGCTAGAGCCGGCCACACAAGTATTTATAGAGGTGGGGCAAACCCCACTTCCAACCGTCAATTTTCGCATGCGCCGGACGCTGAGCCACGGGGCGCCGGACGCTGAGCACCAGCGTCCGCCACTCACAGATGCGCCACGTGTCCTAGCCGTTGCATTCAAATCGATCATATAACACGCGCCGGACGCTGAAGCTCCAGCGTCCATCGCGATACCGCCGGCGTCCGCCGCCATCGTCCGTCGGAAGCCAATTTTGCGAACCTTACCGGGATCTGCGCCTTCGTTCGGCGTCCCGCCGCTGTAGAGATTTGTGGCCGGGGAACCCATCGCCGGGACGCTCCGACGCGAACTTTTCTACCGCGCATTTTCCATCCGGCGCCGGACGCTGAGCCCGGCGTCCGCCACGCACTTTTCTACCGCGCATTTTCCACCGTGCGGCCGGACGCCGAGCCCGGCGTCCGCCGCGATTATATTGATGCAGAGACTTCATCCCGCGACTTCGCCTTTCTTCCAAACCAATTTTCGCCACCACGATGCATCCGGTGCAATAGAAAATAAGCGTTTCATTTCCTCAAAGCGTCGAATCCCGCCGCAAGCTCGGCGGGAGGGTGAGCGTTAACCAAACCTAACTCAACCCCCGCAAACACCACCACCTTCGCAAATGTGCCAACACCACCATCCGTACATCACCATGTGCTCGTGTGTTAGCATTTTCGCAATCAATTTCGAAGGATGGGTTAGCTCTCTAGGTTAAAATGCATGCATATGATTGTTGAACCTAGAGGCACATGAGGATTGATGTTCGAGGTTTTCCCCTCTTTATAGTTCCGGCTATCGATCCTAAATCACTCACACCCTCTATGGTGTCTTGAGTGTGAAATCAAAATGGCCCTATGGTATACCTTTGCCTTGAGCCCATTTTGATCCTCGAATCCATGCCACATGAGCACTTGATCATCTTTTGGATCACACCAATCCATCCACCATGACCACCATGTGCTCCACCATCGGCTTGACCAATCTCCAATCTAATCATACACTTAGCAAAAAGAGATTAGTCCTAAGGATGTCACTAATTAGCCAAAACCAAACTAGAGATCTTCAGGTGTAAGTGAGCACGAGTAATGTCCTCTTCCTAGCTCAAAACTGTAATCAAGTCCCCTGTCCTTGTTAGCTGCTAGACTTCTCAGCTTTCTGGTGGACAGTGGTCCAGGTAGTCGTTTCTACTCTATCTTAGTCTGGTTTCTTGTCTGATAACTCTCCTGTAAAACTCATGTATTTCCGTTTACTTAAATGGAAATGGGGAATGCCTCGTGTTAAAAAAATGACATAAGTAAAAAGTAACAATAAAAATATTTTTATAAATGACCACTATTGTATAGTACGTTTGACTCCTACAACTTGAATAATAGTCAAACTATTGGGTCTATTATTAGGCTTGCTCTCAGCTAACATCTCTAACAATACTATTCAAAACAAGCTCAAACTTCTTTTGTTAGGGTTGTCACCTATTTTTGTTTTTGTTGTTTCTAACAATACTACTAGAACAGAGTATACCTATTTTATTTTCTCACAATTACATATTGCCCCTCTATCAACTTCATTTCTCCTCCACGATTTCTCACAACTCTCTCCCTGCTTTTCGACCTGTCTATCTTTGTGTCCTACAATCTTTTGAGCCATGAGGGCTATCCTTTTGTTAGTTGGTGGTGCTTTTGTTGCAGTACCTGTCTACTGCATGTTGGTCTGCTACGGTTAAATTTTTCGCTACAATGGCAGGTTGTCGTTTGGTGGTTTAGCTCGGTAGCTCTGTTTTCTGTCTCTGGTCCTCTGTAAACTTTAAACACTGAATTTCCGTTGTCAGCAATGGAAAGGGGTTATGCCTCGTGTCAAAAAGAAATTACCCCCTGGTCAAACCGGGCGATCTGTCGATCAGGCCTTGCGGACTAGTTCTAGTGCCATTCATCCCTAAAAAAACAGATAATCGCGCCATAGCCTGCATTTTCTGCTAATCTACTACTGATAGAGTGATAGTCCAGCGAGATGGGCAGAAGAAAGCGTCTATCTTTGATCAACACGAAACCCAGAATGGAAAAACTGCGATACCGTACCGAAGCGTCCACGCCCTGACACAGAGGATCAAGCACGCAGTTGACTGAGTCGGCGACACGCGAGTAGCAGAAGAGGTTGCCTCGACTGCGCACCTAACCCCTGCAATTCTTTGTAAACTGGGTGCTGCAGTGCTGTCATGACTTCACGACCATTCCAGTTCTTTTAGAAACATGCACATATTAGCGTTATTCTAAAGGCGACCAGAAAACTGATAGAACAGATTGATGCATCTTTGCTATCAAGGCCAATACATTTTTTTCCCCACCAGTCCACCACTCCTGTGTCGTTGTTTCCGTTGATTCGTTTTGTCCGATGAAAATTTAGATGATAAGAGAGTGACTGTTTGGCCCTGATTTGCAAACAGCGAAATTAATTTTCTAGTAAGACTAGTGGAAATGCACGTGCATGCTCTCTGTTGTCTTGACTCGTTCCCACATTGACCCGAGATGGGTTCTTCTTATATAATCCAATAAGGGCATACACACGCCGGGTTGTTCGCTTGTTACTGAAACAAGTAACTGAAGCATTCTCCAAAAGGTTCAAATGCTCTAGGCTTCCAGGGGAGGACAGAGCTCTCAACTATCAAATACCCAAAGGTACGCTTTCTAGTTTATATTCGAGGAAAACTGAAATCCTTTGGTATTTCAAGCTAGTTAGTGACTGAATTTTAACCCTCACCATTTTTCTTTATCATCCCTATTCCCGGTAACTTTCTTTATTATCTGCATGCGTGAAGGTTTCTATGCTTCATTTCTTTTTGGGGGCAAATGTTCATGTTTGGTTAACAGTTAACACTAGGCAAGAGAGACCAATACTCACATGCTGTGTTCAGATGTAACTTGCGTCTCTTGCAATTGCAACTTTGAAAGGCACTGTCTGCAAAATCAGCTTTAAACATGATTGTCTTAATTTTATGTAGGAATTCGCTTGCCTGTTTGGAGCGTAGTATTTTCATAGGAATTTTGGAGGTTTACATTCCTATAGAAAAAAAAAAAAAAAAAAAAAAAAGCCTGTGAGTGTGTTTGGAACAAAGGATTCAAAGTTTCCCTTCCGGAGGAACGGCAGCGAGCTATGCATGTTTCACAGGAAATAAAACATTCACCCTGACTCAAGGGAAAGTTTCCTTTCTCCCGTGGACTCTCTCTTTCTCTGACTCCTTCCTCCGTCAGCCTCTCTGGACCTCCCGCCATGGTGATTGAACCTAGACTCTCTCAAGGGAAAGTGGTGAACTACTCATCTTCTTGCTTGAGCTCATAGCCATCCATCCATGACCGACCTGGCAACAGGCTGGTGTGTGCGGGAGGAAGGGGGGCGCGGGTGGCTGCCAAGCCAGCGGCAGCGCTGGGCGATCAGCTGCGCCGCGCCTGCGCGAGGGGCAGTGGCTATTGAAGCGGCGACATGGCGTCAATGGTGGATGCGTCGGAGTCGGAGGCTGCATAGGAACGCGAGAGAGAGACGAGACCTCGAAGAGAGCCCAATGAATACGATAAGGCAAATGAGTGGATGAGAATTATGGATCCCACAGCTGGTGTGCCTAAAATAGTCATGCGTTTTTTTTTTTTTTTTTTTTTTGGTGAATGACCCATGTGGTATTGAGGAGAGTAAAACTCCGTACTAGTTAACATAGGATTGATAATTATCTCACCTTTAATTGCTCATATTATCAATTTGACGTAAATATAGTAGTAGTGGTAATTGCTTAAATCTCATGATTCCTACGTTTTAGATTCTTGCGTTCCAAACAGCCAAAACTTTTAAATTCTATGTTTTGAAATCCTCGTAGTTTTTCACTTTTCATCATCCTTTATTCATACGGTTTTTCCATTTCTCTCGTTTTGAATTCCTTTGATCCAAACAGGCCCCATTCCTTGATCCACCAAGAAGCACCGATCTATGTAGGGGGATTAACTTAAAGAGTATACAACATAAATTTGATGGGACACTACCTATACAGTGAAACGTTGTTGCTTCTGTCGGGAGTTATTAAGATACCGACCGGTTCACGCCTAAGGCTGTCTCCAACAAGAGACTCATATCTAAAAATAGGACCCTCATCGTACATTTGCCTCCGAGAAACGAGCTCCAACAGCTGACCCAAGCACTGAACGCATTTTGGGCACCGGCTCAATTGAGACGCTAATTTTCGACGAGACTTGTGGGTCGCCGTGGCCACTCCACGGCCAAGCATCTTCGGCGAGACTCCCGCAGGCTGCATCGTGCCCACCAGCGGCCGGCCTGTGGCATGGAAGTGGGACAGACGCCGAGCGGATCGGAAGCTTCGACGACGACCGGCGGTATGGATGCGGGGAAGACAATAGACGTCGCGGATGCGCCGGACGGAAGGCGACCGGCGGCGTGGCCTGTGCCGCCGAGGATGTGCCTCCGCCGCCGCGATTTGGACGCCCACGGCTGGATTTGGCTGGTGGCGGCGGGCTTTTGCGGGCGTGGGGAAGACACAGGCAGGGGAGGTGAAAGAAACATTCTATTTTTAGGTTCGTTGTTGGAACGGCGGCGTTTTAGGTCCGTGATCCATCCCCTCGCGGCGTGATCTATACCACCGGATGGGTCTCATTTTTGTAGGTCATCTATTGGAGATAGCCTGCCGCAACAACGGAAGATTTACTGCCCGTGTCTGCGAGCGGTCGGCATCTAGGGCCATGACGACGGTGGAAGCTTCCCACCCCACAAACCGGCATGTGTTGTGCTTCCCAATCCTTCCAATAAATAAGAGAAATCTTATAAAAGGAAATAGGAGCAATTAGGAACATGTAAATGTTTTGTCTTAGTTATGAAATGTTTATATTATTAAACATTATCAAACCATTTTAAGTCAAAGAAAAAGTATACCACCCTCAGACGAATAATGTTCTTGACCAAAATATAGCAGGGGACATCTCATATAATATAAAAAGCTACGTTATAGAGAAAACAAAATTTAAAATATAAAAGAAAGAACTGAATAAAAAAATAATCAAGAGTAAATAAATAAATAAATAAATAAAAGAAAAAAATACACATCGTCATTGACAGCTTCACCATGAAGCAGGCCTTAGCCCAAAGCCCACCTCGCTACCCCACCAATGGGCTCAATAAGGAGTGAGCAGAACTTTGGTGTAAATATATCGAGCCCACCAATTTTGTTGACCGTTGCAATATCATGTTTTCAATTACTTTCAGAAAAGGAGTATGGAAGTGCACTCTGCACAGCTTGGCATTGTTGGTCTTCTACTTCTGTTGGCGGCACAGGACGCCGCTGCTATTGCGGTTCCTGGCCCTCAATGCCAAAGTCAGTGTGGCGGCGTTGACATCCATTTCCCGTTCGGCATCGGCGACAACTGCTCGCGGTCACCACTCTTTAACGTCAGCTGCCAGGAGGTCCAAGATGGCGTTTACAAGCCATTCCTCAGTGGTGTTTTTGAGCTGCTCAACATTTCCTTGGTTCATGGCACGATCCGGGAGTTGATCCCCATCTCCACGGACTGCTACAACCCCCTCTTAGGTCGCATGGAGAGCAAGATTTTGGGGCACGACGCAATTTCGTCCACGTTTCGGTTCTCAGATGTCCACAACAAGTTCACCGTCATCGGATGCAACACCCTTGCCATCATCTACAACCGAAACGGCACCGGCTACCAGAGTGGGTGTGTCTCGACGTGCCAAAGTCTGTCTCACATAGTGGACGGCGGCTCCTGCTCCGGCATGGGATGTTGCCAGACAGCCATACCCAAGGGGATGGACTACTACAATGTTAGCTTCGACAGAGGTTTCAACACAAGCCAAATTTGGAGCTTCAGCCGTTGCAGCTATGCCGTGCTGATGGAGGCGGCGGCGTTCAATTTCAGCACCGCGTACATCAACACGACCAAATTCAACGACACGAGTACTGGACAGGTACCCGTGGTGATGGACTGGGCGATCAGGGAGAAGGAGACGTCGTGTGAGGACGCCGAAGAGAACAAGACAGGCTCTTATGCATGTATCAGCAGCAACAGTGAGTGCGTGGATTCATCGAATGGGCCAGGTTACCTGTGCAACTGCACTCAAGGGTACGAAGGCAACCCATACCTTCCAGATGGGTGCCATGGTAATAATTGTGCCAAAAATTTACTGTATATTTATACAATATTTAGTCTCTAAACTCTGTGCTTATCATTTTTACTTTTTGCTATCTCGCTGCAGATGTTGATGAATGTAAATACAGTCCATGCCCTTCGGGTGGCGTCTGCCACAACACGCTAGGAGGATATCGATGTTCGTGTCGAGTAGGACTGAAGTTTTCTGAGCAAAACAATAGTTGTGGCCCTAATATCAACCTTATAATTGGTAACGAGACAATTTGATTTTATCACTTTCATACGCAACTATTATTGAATCTCGAACTGAAAAATTATATAATTGAAATATTGTTTTTGTATCTCAAGAATTTAAAATGATTGTTCACCCAATGCAGGTCTTGCATTAAGTAGTGCCGGTGTCATTCTATTTCTTGCCGCAGCTGTTGCCATTCTTACAAGGAGGTGGCAGAGAATCATTCAGAAAAGGCTTAGAAAGAAGTATTTTCACAAGAACAAAGGCATTCTTCTAGAACAATTGTTCTCATCAGCCCACAATGCTAGTGATGGCATGAAGATATTCTCTCTACACGATCTAGAGAAGGCCACCAACAACTTTGACCATACAAGAGTGGTGGGCCATGGCGGTCACGGCACGGTCTATAAGGGCATATTGACTGACCAGCGTGTGGTGGCAATTAAGAAATCAAAACTTGTAGAAAGCATAGAAATTGATCAGTTTATCAACGAGGTGGCCATACTCTCACAGATCAACCATCGGAACGTGGTGAGGCTCCATGGATGCTGCCTAGAGACAGAAGTCCCTTTGCTTGTCTATGAGTTCATCTCCAATGGCACATTGTATGATCTCTTGCACCGTGAGCAAAATAGAATCTTGCTACCATTGCCTTGGGACGAACGCCTAAGGATTGCAGTTGAAATTGCTGGCGCGCTTACATATCTACACTCAGCAAAGATCTCGTATCCATTCTTCACAGAGATGTCAAGTGCATGAACATACTTATGAATGACAGCTACACAGCGAAAGTTTCAGATTTTGGCGCATCAAGGTCTATACCAATTGACCAGACACATTTGGTCACCGTTGTCCAGGGGACATTTGGGTATTTAGATCCGGAATACTACCACACAGGCCAACTTAATGAGAAGAGTGATGTTTACAGTTTTGGTGTGATACTTCTTGAGTTATTGACAAGGAAGAAACCAATCATTGAGAATGAGAGTGGTGAGAAGATAAACTTGTCAAGTTATTTCTTCTGGGATATGGAGAGGAGGTCACTTGAAGAGGTAGTTGACGTTGAAATTGTAGGGGAAGCAAGTAAGGAAGCGATTCTAAGCATGGCTCAGCTAGCAGAGGAGTGCTTAAGTCTAACAAGGGAGGAGAGGCCTACCATGAGGGACGTGGAGATGAGACCGCAAATGTTGACGTTCCAACAAGATGTTGCTCCAAGGGCAAGGAAGGGCAATGAAGTGACCCATCGTCGTCGTGAAGCAAAGACAATAAACAGGATTAGTGGTGCTATTTCAGTAGCTACTAGTCATCACGACTCACGCCAATACAGCCTAGAGCAGGAGTATATCTTATCCTCGCGTGTACCACGATAGATTGTTGCCAAAACATATCCATGTTGTATGTATTATGTTGGTGGCTGTGCACTTATAGTTTCATACTACAAACCCAATAAAGAGGTGAATGTATCCTCCTTTAGGAATAATAATAAGCATGGACTCTTTTTAAGGTGCTAATAGAAGCCACTTTGCTTCCCGATGTTATCCTTTGGCATCAACTATAAATGTGCAATATGAAATTGCTACAAGAAAGTAGCGGCTGCATTAACCATGGACCATTGATGTTTACATGTAACCTTAAGATATGATCGTAAAAGTTAAAAAAAGGTGAGCTCATTCCTATGTTTATATAACAGTATACCTAATGTTTATTTTTAATGTATTTTGGAGTGCAAGCTTATCGAAGCCCAAAATTCTGTATGCCGCCAGCCGTACTGTACTTTATTAGGAAGACCATAACACTTCCATCTAGAATGCGATGAAGGTCCACAATTATTTGGTGGAAAGCTTATTTGATAAGCTTGAAATGGATGTAGTCCCATCTCAGGCAGTCAGGCCGATCATAAGCAACTGCTAGCAAAAATTGAAAACAAGTTTGATGTAAGTAGTAAGTACACAATCACAACCTAGGTGTAAATAACATATTTTGAGTCCCCTAATTTTGGTGACCATTGTAATACCATCATTTCTACTTTCTTTTGGAAAAAAAAAAAAAACTATGATTTCTACTTCCATCATTTCAAATTATAAGTCGCTTTTGATTTTTTTTGGTTCATCAATTTAGTCATGTATCTAGACATAACTAAATGGTAGAACAAAAAAAGTGAAAGCGATTTTTATAATTTAAAACGGAGCTAGTACTTCGTTGTAGCTGTAGCTTGGCTTGGCCTTGGTCTTCTACTTCTTCTGTGTGCGGCACAAGGCGCCCCTGCTATTCCCTGTTCCTAGTCCCCAACGTAAAAACTAGTATGAACAGCGCGCACCTGCACGCCGGCTGGAACCTGTCATGGTTTCTTGTTTCCGCAAAGGTCATATGAATACAATATTTGTTTTTTTACATGAAAGCGAATATAAGGTCATTAGTATACTGAGAGGAGGTATTCCAGTTCATGAAATGCCATTGCTAATTTACAGGGATATGGTGCACAACTATTATGGGCTAGTGGAGTGCGTGCATATATATTGTAACATGATAATATTCCAAAAGTTTCTAGGTCAAAATGATGTCCAACACCGGGTCAAAAGTTCGTAGCTGATAGCCAGTTTAACATTGGGCCAACATGATCTTGGATACATTTTAAGTATGTATTTACAAGATAACATTCCAGAAGTTGGTATCCTTTCTAGGTGATGAAGGATGAAGATACTAAATCAGAGTGGAACAAAAGTTGATCCAGCGTGACCTGTTAAAAAGGAAAGCTAAGGAATAGTGAAATACAAGAACGGCGTGGTCACCAAAAAAAAAAAAAAAAAAAAAAAAACTAAGGAATAGTTAGGAAAGTAGACAATAGTTTTTCCCCTTATTTGATGTCATTATCTGAACAGAACAGCAGATTTAAGTAGCATGTGAATACATTAGTTCAATTATAGTGGCTGTATGATTACAGGAAACTTAAGTATCGGTTCATTTTTGTCTTATGTAAATATAAATCTAGATACGAGGAGGCATATTTTTTTATTTTTTTGAATGGGAGGACAAAAGTTAATCTCTCTAAAGTTTTGTTAATGACAAATAGAGTTAGTTTGCAGTTAGAAATGGTGATCACCTATTCTTTAGGCCTTGTTGAAATGTTTTTCGAACTCTGTGTGGACGCTGGATCCATCGCCTCTGAGCCTGGATATTATTGTCAATATGTCAAAATAGGGTAATAGAATAGTTAGGTAGGTAATAAAGTGATTATGGATTCTGAATAATGAAGCAAATACGCTGACCTCTTACCTTTTGGCCTGAGGTCATGCTGGGTGGAGTGTGCTGATCATTTACAATGGCATCATCAGATTCTAGATCGTCATCAGTCACGTGTTCCTGTATTAATAGTAAATATTTTTGTCAAGAAATGTTGTAACAAAGACTAAGGATCTGTGGTAGACCATGCAAGAAGTACGGTAAACCTTATCTGTGTTGGTGTCTGTGGTTGGCGCAACACTTTTGGACATTGTAAGACCTCTGTAGAACAGTTTGACATAGTTTATGTAAGTGATATTAGTATGAAGGAGGAAGAAAGGCGCAAAATTCATGGCATTTTTTAAAAAAAAAAAAAATATTAGAATGTATATTGAGCACCGTGCATGAACTTACTGGTTTAAAGGAACTGAACTTGTCGTTTCAGCAGGATGTGAAGAATCTGCTGGAGTTTCCTGTAGGTTTTAAGAACAAGCCATGTTAAGATAGAGTCTTATGTGATGAGCGCCAGATCCTATTATATTAATAAGGAACCATGTTGAGGCATAAGTCACATTATGTAAACTGACCTGCATGAATAGTGCTCGCTGGACCGTTCTTTCATTTGTGTCTGTGGCATGTTTGGTAATCTCGTTGGTGGAGATCATGTATTCATGGGCAACAACAGGTGACCAATATATTATTGTTGTAATTATTTACAGACTCATATAAGAAGTGGTAAAGATCTGACCTTGTAATCTGAAATGTTTTGGGGGTGTCATCTGGTGTAGCACCTGGTGGTGGCGTTCCCTGTTTTTTATAATGCAGCACACGTAGGGTGAATGAGCAGATAAGGACAGCATAAGAAGCGCAATATAAAAATGAACATTTGGGTTTTGACAGGTATACCATGCATGACTGTCTCTGCATCCATGGTGTCTGCAGTAGATCAACGCAGAGTATTTTGAGCCTCGATCTGTGGTGTCTGGACACCAGAGGTGACTGTTGATGCATTCGCCAACAAATTGCTTGGTCCAGCTAGGAGCTCATGTGCTGTCCTATGAGGTTGCACGACATGGTCTGGCAATACTGATTTAACAAGATACGTCCTTTCGACTATTCACCATAAGATTCATCTGTTATAGTCACGAGCAGCGTGTATTTGTTCAAAATGATGTCTTTTAGGAAGCATGGGAAACCAGGTTCCCTAGCAGCCTGGACTATGACTGCTCTAACATTACGTGAATGATATTGCGTGCTGCCTCATCATATGCAAAGAACTCTATGTGGCCTGTCTTGTCTTCGGCAGTAAAGGAAAATTTGTAGCTGTTCAGATATATATGGAATGTGGGGGGATGTTCAGATCAAGCTTAATGATGGGCAGTTTTGGCTATAACAAAAATGAAGGTTTTGTATAAATAAACAAGGGGATCCATAGCATTAAGTTCGTTCAGATTTTTTTGTGTTCTGCTATGACTGGGACAACTGCTTCTTGTTGATTTGGCAGAGGTGATGGAGGATAATATACTTGGAACTGGTTTTTTCCTAAGACTTTTATCAGAAAATAAATTTTTTATATTTTTTCTTGTTAATATGTGCAAGATAAAACAATATTTATGTGAATAAGGTTACCTTTCATAGAATGGCTGTGCCTCTTCGATGTTTGGATTCAAGAACCAACGACAACTGTAGCTTGCACACTGAGTTTTTGCCTGTGTTGTATAGGTAAAATTTAGATATTATATAGAACACTCAATTATTATAAGAACAAAATATAACATATTGTAATGAAGAATGATCACATACAATCCAACAAAAAGAACAACAACAGATTGAGCAGACTGTGAAGTTGATGGCTGAGGTATAACAAAATTCATGGCATGCTCAGCCCAGAGCGTTACTTTAAGCTCTTCATCTCTGAAATGCAGAAGCATAGATGAGCACCTTTTTTTTGTGGCTGATGTATTTGAACTGTGGCTGTGGAATTTACCTCATTTTTTTTAAATATTTTTATGATGACTTCTCTCAGTGGGAGGACCTTTTCTTTGCTGCTCAAAAGCTTATCAACTACGTTGCTGACAGAAGTGGTAATGCCTAATACATTTACATGCAACAAATAAGATTACATAAATTAGATTGAGCCATTGAGAAACAACAAATATGCAGAGACCATAATAACAATGCTCACAAATTCTTAGTGATTAATTACTGTACTCATATTTTTTGATTTATTTCTGAATTAGACAGATTGCTCTCGATGCATAGGTCTATTTGATGTATTCTTTGAAGCAAGAGCATCTAAATTCCATGGGAGTCAATTATCCAGTTGTGTACCCATTTAGAATTCGCTTTTTTGGTCCAGATGTTACCCTCAATCAGAAAATAATCTTTTTTATTCTGATCTTACCATCAAACAGAAAATTAGAATTTGAGTGGCACTTAAGCTACCATGAACTAAATTAACAAAATTAGAACTACTGAGAAGCAATGTTGCAGTACCTCTTTGGATAACCCTTTTCCATTTGCTCTTTCTGGGCATAAGCAAGCATGACCTAGAAACCAAAGGCAACAATTAGATTAGACAAAAAGGGGAAACTATACATTTGAGTGGGGGTTGTGTCAAGGAGATGCCATCTACGCCAGGCAGAGGAGCATGTACGGTTCCATCGACCTTGGTTTTCACTTATAACAGGGATAAGTGATGAAAAAAAAAAGCAGAAACAACACTGGTCATAATCATTGGCCGACTCATCAAAAAAAATTCCACAAAAAATGTTATGAGGATCTAGCACTCCCAAAAAAATGCGAGGGGAGAGAGGATCTAGGGGAGAAGTCATGCGACGAAGGAGGAGGAACTGAGTACCATCAGGTTCAGCCACCGAGGTTTGCTGCCGCCGCCGCACAAGCACCTAGGGTTAGGGTTTCGTCAGAGCAGATTCGGACAGGGTCATAAGCGTGAGGAGCTGTTGAGGAGCTCGCACGGAGGACGAGCGAGAGGGAGAGAGCCGCGAAGCCCCGCCGGCCACGCTGCACCGCCCGCATGGGTGCCATCGCCTGGCGCCCGTCGCTGCCTCGTGAGGAGGCGGAGGTGGAGGAGGTGGAGGAGGAGGCGGGCTGCCGCCGCCGCCGCCGCCGCCCCCTGCCTGGCTCCGACGTACGGTGCGAGAGGAGCGTGAGGGAGAGGGAGCTTTTTTTTTTTTTTTTTTTTTTTTTTTTTTTTTGGCAGGGGAGGGGCTCAGCTGGGGCACGTTTAGTTCCCAAAAGTGATCCCAAAGTCTACGCAAGTAGCACTGGCCACATCGAATCTTTTATCGCGTGTATGGGCATTAAATATAAATAAATAAAAAAATAAATTACACAGTTTAGCTGAAAAGTAATAGACGAATCTTTTGAGCCTAGTTAGTCCACGATAGGACAATAATTATCAAATACAAACAAAAAGTGCTTCAAGAAATTTCAACCCAAAATATTTCACCAACTAAACACACAATGGTAGGGAGGCCAGTGAGGAGGCGAAACGTGGACCAATCGTAGGGAGGAACTGTTGCAAAAATCCGACGTGGAGGGCCTCTATGCGGGAAGGATACTACTGCTGCTATATAAAAGAAAAGTCTACTTTTGGTCCCTCAACTTTTACTTAAAGCCCGATTTTGGTCCCTCAACTCAAAACCGGACGTAAGGGCCCCTCAACTTTTCAAACCGTAAGTAGATTTCGCCCCTCGTCGGGATTGGACGGTTTTTCATTACTGATAACTCCGGTTTCTTCTGATGATTTGTGGTTTTTTTTTCTCTTTTCTTATTTATTTCGGCTGAATCTTTCAAAAATCATAGTAAATCACGTAAAATTCATAAAATAGAAAATCAATTTTGTTGGACTCCACATGAGTAGAGCTACGCAATGAATATATAATATGGTATACTTTAGTACAAAGTTTTTTGCTAGAAGGTTTTGCCTTTTTCTTTTTTATTTATTTCGACTCAATCTTTAAAAATCATAGTAAATTACGAAAAAAATTATAAAATAAAAAAATTTAATTTTGTTGGACTCCACATGAGGCGCGCAATAACACAGTACGTAGTTACTGTGGCTCTTTAGCTGGGTTAGGTTAGCTAGGTTTGCTGTGCTGATCTGCGTACGTACGTACGCGAGCTGTGAACCTGATCGATGGATCCTGGCCAATAAATTAAATAGTACACCTATATATCTTTATTGTGTAAATATGCTCATGTGGAGTCTAGCAAAATTGGTTTTTCAATTTTATGATTTTTTATAATTTATTATGATTTTTTAAATATTGAGCTGAAATAAATAAAAAGAAAAAGGCAAAACCTTCATAGCAAAAATTTTATATTAAAGTATACCATATTATATATTCATTGCGTAGCTCTACTTATGTGGAGTCCAACAAAATTAGATTTTCTATTTTATGATTTTTTCGTGATTTACTATAATTTTTGAAAGATGCAAAAATAAATAAATAAGAAAAGGGAAAAAACAAACCACGGTCACTGTAGCAAAAAACCGGAGTTACTGTAGTGACACCAGCGTCAAACCCGCCCGGGGACGAAATCGCACGGTTTGAAAAGTTAAGGACCCGCTTTGTCCGGTTTTGAAGTTGAGGGACCAAAATCTGACTTTCGCGAAAAAGCTGGGACCGAAAAGCAGACTTTTTCCCTATATAAATGTCACTGAACTTTCGCATAGTGGCAGTTCAGACTTCAGTGTGGTGGCATTGACTTCCATATTAACCTTTTAACATCAGCTGACGGTCCAAGATGGCATCTGCTCAACATTTTGTTGGTTTAGGCCCAAGGCCCAAACCACACCCTGGGCTATAACTAGATGTATAATAGCTTAGCCCAAGTCCATAAGTAAGACAACTAGATGTCCAGCATGCTACCGGGCAGATTTGGCTGCGGAGCGAAAACACGCAGCAGATCATCAGATGCTTGCTGGAGCTTGGAGCCTTGGAACTCGAGAAGTGCGATCGATGATCATTTTGTTTGTCCGGTTCGCCCTAATGATCCAATGAAGGTCGGCGAGTTCATGGAGTAATACCGTGAGTCGTCGAGCCCGGGAGAGGCCCATTCAGCACAACTAGTTGCAAAGCTTGTGGGGTGTTCGTGCAATCCTTCGGCTAGAGTGCCCTGGCGCAAGCGCAATGCAACTTGCCTATCCAGCCTCGCCGACTAGTTGCGCCATGACCCACCATTTGCGACTAGTCTCAGCTAAAAATATTTTATTTGTTGCTATTACTAGGCGTCGTCACCCATACTCCAGGTGATGTCACCATGTCCGGTGAGTGAGATCGGCCATCGGCGCTAGAAAGAAGCAACGAACTCGGGGCCAGAAAAAAAAACCGCCATACCAACTCACGCAAGCACGCACGCGGACAAGCAGTTGACTGACCCGGCACGGAATTGGCGAGAGGACACCGCGTAGCCCATTGTCGACCTCGAAACTGAAAGGTATAGTCCTGTAGTCATTGTAAATATTCGGTTGTTGTCATGACTCACGAGTTCATGACCATTTCATATTGTGACCTGGTGAGGGTTTATACTTTATTCTACAAGCAAGTCTGTCGCTGCTGTCACGCAAAAGCAACTATTCCGAAAGGATACAAGTCCTGCTTTTAAAGAAGTCAATCATTTTTCAATTTAACAAGTCTATATCAAAAAACCTACCGACGTATATAATACCAAATAAGTATTATTACATAAAATAATTAAATGTGTTTACATAGTAATACTAATTTGGACTCATAAATATTAATTATATTTTTTTAATAAATATAATCAAAATTAAAGAAGCTCAACTTAATTTAAATATATAATTACACCCTTAGCCACACATAACGACAGCGCCTTCCGCCTTGCATGACGACCGGCGACTGTTTCCATGTTCAAGCACTGTCACGGTGTCACTGTCACCCTTGTCAATTGTAAACCGGGAATTTTATTTCCTGACAAACTAAAGGAAAATGGATTATCTAGCTGAGGCAAGAGACCGGCAAAAGGTATATATGTGATATGTTAAGCTCGTTTTTGAAGCATCAGTTCTTAAAACTCTTGCAAAATTTGATGTAAAGTCGTATGTTCAAGTACCAAAATGTTCTAGAACCATGCACAACAACTACTACTACAAAAATATGCTCCCTCCATTCCAAATTATAAATTGTTTTAATTTTTTTTACATCTATTTTACTATTTAGATATAATAATATGTCAGATACATAGCAAAAATGGATAAAACAAAAAGTCAAAGCGACTTATAGAGAATATAATAATATACGAAGGAAAGAAAACGAGAAACCATTGGCTTTATTCTTAAGGTCAACACAAAAATGAGACCCGAAATTGTTGCATTATTTGCTATCCTTCCCAACCTTAATTTCCACCACATGATTAATTTGAAAGTAAACTATGTCGTTGTCTGCTGATTTGTTCTCTCTCGATATTTGTTGTGGCTGTTTAGCAAAACACAAAGTTTCGAGATTTTCTATTAAGACTCGGTCTCTCGTCTCTTTTGTGGACTTGTTCCCTACTCTGGGTTGCAGACTATGGGTTACATTACACAAGATGTTCTTAACTTCTTATATATACTCCAACACACGGACAGAGTCACCCACAGGGGTGTTCGCTTCTTACCAGAATAAATAACTGAAGCAATCTCCATAGGTGATAGTTCAGAGTGCGTCCAGGGGCAGGGCAGAGCTCTCAAAAAATTATCCAAAGGTACGCTTTCTATTCGAGGAAATCTGAAATCCCTTGATATTTCAGGCTAGTTAGTAACTGAATTTATCCTCCACACTTCTGTTTATCATCTCTATTCCCTACAATAGCTTCTTTTATTACCTGCATGATTGAAGGTGTTAATGTTTTCATTTTTTGAGATGTTTCATTGTTTGGTTGGATGTCAACACTAGGCGAGAGAGACGAATACTCGTATGTTCCTAACAGCCTTGCACTGTCTACGCTGTCTTCAGATGTAACTTGCGTCCCTTGCAAGACAGTCTGCAAAATAAGCTTTAAACATGATTGTTTTAGATTTTCTGTAGGCATTCCCTTGAGCAAGTCCTTGATCCACCGGGAAACGCTGATATATGTAGGGAGAATCAACTCATATACTAGTGCACCATAATTTTGATGGGACTTTCTTGTGCTTCCTAACCTTCCCAGGGTCAGGGGAACTTTGTTTCTGTTGACGGGTTGCGATTTTTTGAAGTGTAGGAGTAACAACAGAACAAAACTTAGGTGTAAATACATTGAGTCTACCGATTTAGCTGACCGTTGCAATATCATGGTTTTTACTTTCTAGTTATCCAGCCAAGGAGCATGGAAGTGCGTTCTGTACAGTTTGGCCTTGTTGGTCTTCTACTTCTATTGGCGGCACAGGACGTCTCTTCTATTATGGTTCCTGGCCCCCAATGCCAATGGAAGTGTGGCGACGTTGACATCCACTTCCCGTTCGGCATCGGTGACAACTGCTCGCGGTCATCAGGCTTTAACGTCAGCTGCGATAAGGTCCGTCATGGTGTCTACAAGCCATTCCTCGGTAATGTTGAGCTGCTAAACATTTCCTTGGTTCATAGCACGATCCGGAGTTAAACCACATCTCGACTTACTGCTACAACACCTCCTCCCGTGACATGGATTTTAGTACTTGGTACTACGACGCGAGCACTACACCGTTCCGGTTCTCAGATGTCCAGAACAAGTTCACCGTCATAGGGTGCAGTACCCTCGCCTACATCACTGACGAGTCTGGCACGGGCTACCAGAGTGGGTGCGTCTCGACTTGCAGCAATCTATCAGACTTAGTGGATGGCTCCTGCTCCGGCATGGGCTGTTGCCAGACAGCCATACCCAGGGGGATGGACTACTACCAGGTTTTCTTCGACAGCGGTTTCAACACAAGCCAAATTTGGAATTTCAGCCGTTGCAGCTACGCGGTGCTGATGGAGGCGGCGGAGTTCAATTTCAGCACTGCGTACATCAACACAACGAAGTTCAACAACACGAGCATTGGACGAGCACCCGTGGTGATGGACTGGGCAATAAGAGAGGAAGATATGTCATGTGTGGTCGCCAAACAGAACAGCACTTATGCTTGCGTCAGTAAAAACAGCGAGTGTGTGGATTCACCTAATGGACCAGGGTACTTGTGCAACTGCTCCAAAGGGTACGAAGGCAACCCGTATCTTCTAGACGGATGCCATGGTAATATATATGCCAAAATTACAGTACATCTCAACAATATTTAGTCTCTAGACTCTCTACATTTTGGACTTACCACACTCAGTTTTCCTCATCTTACTGCAGATGCTGATGAGTGCAAGAACAACCCATGCCCTTCAGGAGGTGTTTGCCACAACACGATAGGAGGGTACCGGTGTTCTTGTCGAGCTGGAAGAAAATTTTCTAAGCAAAACAATTCATGCAGCCCTGATACCGGCTTAATAATAGGTAACACACTGTGATCACAAACCATTAATACTTCTCCGGCTGTTAACTAATGATGTTCAGACAACAAACTTTGGGCTGCTGCTGCTTGCTTTCTCCGGTCGGAAAGGAGATATTACAATGAAGCCCGTCTATAGCCTCTATAGAAACTGATCAAGGAAATGTTCTTACAATGATATTTTTATCTGATGTTGTTTTTCCAGGAGTTACAGTCGGCTTTCTAGTTCTTGTGATTTTCTCCTTCTTTGGACACATGATTCTTCAAAAAAGAAAACTGAACCAAGTGAAGCAAGAACACTTTCGACAACATGGAGGTGTGCTTTTGTTTGAGAGGATGAGATCAGAAAAAGGCCTTGCTTTCATGGTATTCAGTGAGGCTGAACTTATACAAGCCACAAACAACTACGATAAGAGCAGAATAATTGGGAAGGGAGGCCACGGGACAGTCTACAAAGGGATTGTTAAGGACAATATGCCTATTGCGATCAAGAGATGTGCAATAATTGACGAAAGGCAAAAGAAGGAATTTGGTCAAGAAATGCTAATACTCTCTCAAATCAACCACAAGAACATTGTCAAACTTGTGGGTTGTTGCCTTGAGGTGGAAGTTCCTATGTTAGTCTATGAGTTCATCCCTAATGGCACACTATTCGAGCTTCTCCACGGGAAGAACCAAGCACTGCAAATCTCGTTTAGCACCTTGTTAAGGATTGCTCATGAAGCAGCCGAAGGACTCAATTTCCTCCATTCATATGCATCTCCTCCAATCATCCATGGTGATGTGAAGAGTGCCAACATCCTTCTTGACAGTAATTACATGGCGAAAGTGTCAGATTTTGGAGCCTCCATACTAGCACCATCCGACAAAGAGCAATATGTCACAATGGTTCAAGGTACTTGTGGATACCTGGACCCTGAATACATGCAGACATGCCAACTGACAGAGAAAAGCGACGTCTACAGTTTTGGTGTTATCCTTCTTGAGGTCCTCACTGGCCAAGAGCCTCTCAAGTTGGATGGGCCTGAGATGCAAAGAAGCTTATCATCAAATTTCTTATCTGCTATGAAGGAGAACAGACTTGATGCGATCTTGCCGAGTCACGTGAAGGGACAAGAGAGCAATGAATTGATCAGAGGGCTTGCAGAGCTAGCCAAGCAATGCTTGGACATGTGTGGCATCAACAGACCATCGATGAAGGAGATTGCCGATGAGCTTGGTAGATTGAGGAAGCTTTCACTGCATCCTTGGGTACAGATCAATGCAGAGATGATAGAGACTCAAAGCCTTCTTAGTGGCACACCAACTGCTAGCTTTGAAACCGAAGCCGATACAACTGGGTATCCTACACAAGAGGGTGAGAACCTGCCCATGAACCCAAGAAGTTCGTACTATGCTAGGTGATTAGCATATGTTGTAGTGTATTCCATTTACTGCTTGGACATCTATGATCTAATGTGTATGCACCTTTTACAGACACAAGCTCTGCCTATCTTTACCCATTCAATTGTGTATATGTGTTTCTGCGCAGAACGTCTGCGACGTATGACAATAAATTTTATAAGTTGTTTCTTTAGATAAGTTTATACATCTGAAACATTACACATGTCATGTCAATACTTGTAATTTAATTTGTAGCATTCTATGTTTTTATACAGAATACTACTATACATAGAAAAATTCCATGTAGAAAATACATTCAACATAGGTGTGTTAATGATTGCAGTAATTAAATGCCGGTGTACCAGCGATAATGAACATAGGTAGTACCTCTCATCAACAGACCTTGAACTTATCCCTCATTCTCATTTAGGTCCCGGTACTCTTAAAATTCATTTTATTAGCACCATAAACTTGCTAATTGTACTATATCGGAACCAAATCTTAGAAATTGCATTAAACCATCCATGTGGCATACCGACTGTTCCGAAGTTCTCATCCAAGTAAATGTCACATGGTGCGACACGGTGGGCTCAGCGACGGCCATGTGCAAAGACAAGGCCGAGCTCAAGTTCTTGCAGCGATGCCGCACACCTAGGTGGACACCAAGACTCTTAGGTGAGTACCCACTGCCTTTGACTTAGGGTTAGGATTCACATATTTGGGAACTTTTGGAAATTTTGGGGAAATTGAAATTGAGATCCAAGGTTCTCAAAATTTGGGAATTTGATCTTACAGTTTGCAATTTGCCTTTTTCTCCTCCTTCTACATGCTTAAACTGAAACCCTGGTCCCTCATAGGGTGTTGTCATGTCTAATTCAAGTCAATTAAAAGGAGTTGACATTTGACCTTGGCTAACACTTAGCCCGAATTTGACTAACACAATGTGAATTAGGCCCAAAGCTAATTGACTTAGTTACTAGTCTGGGTATTAGGGCTAAACAATGGCACAATTAGACTAAAACATGAACAAATACTGCTTAAATCAAAAGACAACAATTATGCCTTAAGCCAAAACTCAAACATACCAGAGACTTGGAGTAGCACTAATTAGATCTTAATTTAGATCCACCCAAGACTTAGCAAACTTAATCAGGGTCACTTGAACTAGCCCAGCTCTGGCTACCAAATGTTAAGTCTTAGGGCTTAAAGCCAGATCACTAGTTTATAATTAAGAAACCTAATTTGGATTCATATCGAGTATACCTGAGTTAGATGAGTTGGAGGACATACCTCAGCCAAATAAGCTCCCTCCACTCTTTGACGGTCTGACGACCTAGCACCTCTCCTCATCCTCCTCTCTTCATGGTGGCCGCTGCTATCCAGGAAACACCAAGCAGCAGCTGCTCATCGCCTCCGACCTTCGTCTCTAACTCCCGACCCTCCCATTCCTCTAGCAGAACGGCTGTAGGTAGGGTAAGGAGATAGCGCAAAGCGCGCCTCAACGGCTCAGCCGCTCAACTAGCACATGTCGTCTTGGTCCTCCTGCTCCCTCAAATGGACGGCGGTTCCGGCACCCAAACGGTCGCCGCAGAGGAATGAGACCCGACGGTGGTGGCGGCGCAGAGCAAGGAGACGTTGCGGTGGGCAGAGCAATTGTGCGACAGAGAAGGGGGATGGGCGAGGATTTTTTTTTTTTAAAAAAAAAGTGAATTGTGGGCACCGTACACCAACTTACCGCTCCGTGCAAATGAGTCCGTTCAAGTTAAAATGTTTAATTTAGTGCAATTACTTTGTTTTTAAAAAAAAATACACAGTACAATGCAGACTTGTGGGATAAAATTAAAATGCTCAATTTAGTTCAACAACTCTGGTACAAACGTTACAGATACGATATATTTGGCTTGTATTGTCCTGTTTTAGAATATTTTAATACCATTACCAAAATAAATTTTGGGTTATGCCATCTTTTTCAAACGATTTTGTAATATTTTGAGCTACTTGTTTCTTTGGGAGGGCCTCAACAAAGCTCAGAACAACCTGACGAAGGGAGATCGATCAAATTCAATGATCCATTGAAGATACCACAAAACAGAGATTTTTTTTAGCGGGTCAAAACAGAGTTAATCTATGGGATTTACGCGAGGAAATGAAGTGCTAAAAATTCGTCGCCGTCTCAGATCGGCTATCCCCACGCAAACTCACTGGATGAATTGCTTTTTCCCCTGCCGTCCACGTATCTCCCGCTGGGTTTCCTCGCCAGCCTGCGTGCGAGTGGGCCGAATAGGACCTGCCTGGGCCGATGGATGGTGGTAAGGCTTGCATTTTCGTGCAAGAATCTGACGCTGCTGACGCATCGACTGTTTGATCGATGAAAGCAAGTATTATAATACAGCCAATAAGCCGGCTGTAAGGTTCCTTACAGCCTTCTCCCAGCCCACATATACAGTAGTTAGCTCTTTCTAATTAATACAGGACCCACTTGTCTATCTCACATAGTTTCTTGGTTCTTGTGCCCAAACCTACCGTGAAGCTTTACGTACCCCACTTCTCCTCTCTCTTCTCCCTTCTACCATAATACTTGCTCTGATCGGTGATCGCCGCCTAGGGGCTGGCGTCCTTCTTGAGTTCTTGTCCGGTTCTCTTTCTTTTTTTAGTTAAATCGGGGGACGAATAGTCCCCACCTTTTCCATTTACCACAGATTTTAGAAAATCCTGATGGGTAGAGGGTGCTGAGCACCTAATACAAAGGCGACCCCAAAGGTCAGAGATTACATGAGAGGGGGAGAGGGAGATCACAACACTTAACACAACAAAGACGACAACAACAAAATTAACAAAACAACATGAATCGGCTCCCAGTTTAGCCTACCAACCGGGGCGAGTGCACGCAGGACACCCCAACTTGTGTCACCACCAAAGACCGGCTTCGACGAGCTCCAAATCACGCGCAGCTGTAAGGTATTGAGTGAGCTCCGACAGACGACAACCAAGAGCTGTGAGGCATCGAGTCCGAGCCACAGACGACAACCGGGCGCAAAGACCGCCTATGAGCGCATCTAGGCTCCAACCGACGCACCGCCTACGCCATTTGGGGGAGGGTAACCAGAAGGAGAACGAGGGGATCCAGAGAAGGAGATCAAGGCCCCCGTGACCCAAAGATATGATGAGGCAAAGCAACGCAGACAATCTAGATGACGGCAAAGCACTCGCCAAGGAGTAATGTGTGTAAAAGCTCAAATAGGTAGGAGGATTGACAACCAGAACAAGGAGGGGAAGAGTAAGAGAGGAGAACACAAGGGGAGCCTCGCTACGAGCAGCAAGGATGGAAGCAGATGTGCTTGTATCGATTCCTTCAACAAGGGGAGTGATGCCCGTGAGACACCACCATCGATAGCAAAAGCACCAAGCTCGGAATGGCTTTCGCCCCAAGACCCCAAGCGGGTGCAAAGCAAGAACGGTGGGGAAAGGAGCCTGCAACGGCACCTCCAAGGAGGGACATGACGCCGAAGTTGCGCCATCACCGCTGGCCAACAGCAAGGTTTTCACCCAGACTCAGATACCGCAAGGTTGCGTAGACGACGGCGATGCCCGAGGATAGAGTGGAACCCGGACAAGGTCCAAGGCCACGCGCCCCAGCTCTCGCGCGGTGAGAACCGGCCGTCAACCCGCCGAGACCAGGCCCGGGTCCCGTGAATCTAGTGACCTGGAGCGAGCTAAAAAAATAGGCCCTTTAACAAAAATAATGAGAGTGATTGCATCGAGTCCCTCTGTCCATCTCTTCTTTTTCTTTCCACACTTTCAAATGCATAACTTTTTAGCAGCAAGAGTTCACTGTAAATTAATAAATTAGTAAGTAATTTAAGAAAATTATGAATTACTCAATTCAATTTAGAATCTCAATTAAGAAATTAGTAAGTGAATTACCTCCGCCACCGACACGCACTGCAGACTAGCAACGGAGAGAGGGCCGTGGCCGACGCAAATGCAACGTGAGGGAAGACAAATTGGCAACCATGTGCGTATGTGCCTTTCGTATTTGCTCGCTAGGCTCTTGCTTTGCTAATTACGTATCCGGGTCGGGCACCTTGGCGGCGAGGGCCCCGTTCGGGCGGCACCGCCGCACCCCCGTGGCCGGGCTAGCCGAGACCGGGGACGGGGGGAGACCCGCCAAGCCGGCAAGCTTTTGCTCCATGGCTCACACGGGCCCCAAGCTCCCGGCAGCCGCCGCACCACCATCCCGAGGGGACGCCGGGATCGGGGCCCTTGACCCTACCGGGCCGCCACACGTGGTCGCCACCACTCAGCCCATCCGGGCGTCGAACCCTGCCCCGCAGTGGCGACCGCCGGCAGCCACCGGATCGGGTCGCCCCACGCAAAGAGCACCGCCGGGCGCCCTACACGCGCGCCCGCTGTCGGATCAGACGCCCCCGCGGATCCTCGTAGCAACCGTCACCTTGCATCGCCGCGATGCGAGCGCGACAGCATCGCAGACCGCCTAGGGCCCGTAGATCCGGGGCGGGATCGCCGGATCCGGCCCGCAGGCCACGGATCCGAGCATTGCCGAGCGCCGGCCACCTCGGCCGCTCTGGCTCCGCAGCTAGATGGGGAGGAGGGAGCGGGATTGGGGTGGCTACCGCAGAGGCTAGCCTTGTTGGGCGCTCCGCTGGCCGCCGCCGCCAACGGGAAGAGGCAGCGGCGACGGTCGGAGAGCAGCCGAGGTGGGAGGTCTCGGCGGAGTCCGAAGTCGCCCTCGAGTCGCCTGTACGGAGACGACGCGGGGAGCCAGCCAATATTTCGAGACGCAATCAGCCGAAACGCGCGTCAAATGCACATAGCAACTTTTTTAAAAAGAAACGCGCATAGCAACTCTGCGACATTATCTCGTTGTCCGGCCGAAACGGTGTTGGCCTCGAACAGAAAGCGGAGTAGCGCAAGCAAACAAGCACAAGGATGAACCAGTACATACTAGTCAGCTTTCTGACGTGGATTGATGAATGCCATTGCCACACCGACAAGTCGTGTCGTGTGAACTTGTCCACCAAGTACGAGTACTCCCTCCATCCCATTAAGTTTGTCACCCTAGATTCCGCACCATCTTTTTGAATGATTCGCCTTATTCAAATTTTTACATAAATATAATTTATTTTATTATGACTTATTTTATCAATAAAGATATTTAAATATTTATTAATTTATTTTATTATTTACATAAATATTTTGAATAAGACGGATGATCAAACTTCATGGGACTCCATGGGACAGAGGGAGTATACCTATCAGTAATTGACGTGCCACGGGTGATTCTTCCTTATCCTCCAAGAACATACTGTAGCCACATAGGAGTACTGCACCTGGACAGCGTGAACAGCATGCATGCATCACTAAATGCGATTAGTTCCCTCGACGTTCCAGATTTTTACACTATCTCTCCATCATATCAAATTTTAGACACATAAATGGAGCAGTCATCTTGCTGGTTGTCTGTCCGATGCTGCAGCTGGGGATTTGGGTTTCGATGCCGTTCAACGCCGCGACGGTCCTTGTTTATTTTTATGTCCATGGAATTGCGATCCACCTACGGGTCATAAATAACGCTGATAATGTCGTCGCTAAAAAGTTGAAGTGCGGCCTATTGCCTCCTTCTTCTCAGCCTCTCGCCTCTCCTCACCTGCTTGTTGCTTGACCTCTCGCCGACAAAACGAGTCAAGCTTCTTTGGGGAGCGGTTGATTCTCTTATTGACGCTTTGCCTCGCTTCACCCGGGCGAGTATCATTTTAACCGCACGCATAGTAAAATAGTCCCATGGTCCACGCGTCAGGTGCGTGTCCGCACAATGTTTTAGCGGGATGGTCCTCACTGAATGTGCTTCCCTATCCCGCGACAACAGAGGTCGATTTGTGTTGGCAGATTTTATTCCAGCAGTAGAGAAAGTTTCGATTGGTGGTCTGTGGACCTTAATCTAGTCGTGGTTGAGCTCAATTTAATTCGATGTTGGTGAGGTCAATTACACAACATGTCCAACTGCTCACCCAAAGCTCTTCGCAGGAGAACAAGCAAATCTTGGTGAGCAGGCGAGCTAATTGGCTCGCCCACACGAGCAAGGAACTACTACCAAGCACGCGTCTTTGTTGAGTCTGGCGAAACAGTAACCATTGGGATACCAAACACGTCCGAAGTGGTTACTCTTTTTCAAAATTATAGTTCGGTTTGACTTCCTATATATATGCTCTGATTTATTTAAAAATGCGGAACAACTTACAATTTAGAATTTGGTCCACCCATTCTGCCCTGTCCATATCTTAAACAGTTATAAACGTGCCTCTGCATAAACGCATGGTCGAAACAGTTCGAGGGTCTCCATGGCGATAACGGATCACCTGCACGTATCACATTCTCCTATTAAAATATATACGTACTCTGCTGCCCAGAAAAGAGAAGCCAATAAGGAAGAGAACGTATCAGGTCTTTTTTATAAACGGTAGCACAAACAATGAAGCAACCGCTCTCCAAACGCAGCAAAGGAGCTGCTGCAGTGACCGGTGAGATTCGCGTGGCGAGCCATGAAGCATTCGATGAGAGAATCTTCTCTGGGTTAAACCGGTATTATACCACTGCTAACCTCATGTGGATTCCATTCGCCGGATCGCTTGCAAACAAAGCAAGGACAATACGGGATAGAACAAAAGCCTAGCAGCTGGGTGCGCCGGAGGTACGGTTCGTCCGGAGCCAAGGCCGGCGGATAAACCGAGGACATGCCGTCCGGTATGGTCCACGGCACAGGATTCCTCCAAGACTTTGGATGGAGAGTGAGGAACGCGGCAGGGACAGGAGCCAGGAGGGAATATCACGTTCACGATAAGGCACGCGACGCGTCTGGGCGAAGAACGCCTCTTATCGCTCCCTTCTATCTCTCTTCGAATTGCTGCTTATCACGATCGAACAAGCGCACCAGAAAACACAAGTTTTTCAAGAGTGATCGCTTAATAATATATACTACTTCTGTCTCATAAAAAAAAAGAGCCCTTCTATAGTAATTGATTTTGCCTCCATTGCCTCCCCTAAATTATTTTTTTCATTTGAAAGGGTAACCATATCATTAAACACCGCTAATTAGTAATTATATCCTCACCCCTCCACTGTGAAGCCGCTAGACGCCGCCGCCGGTCCCTGACTGCGTGGCCACGTCATCCCCGCGGTCGCTGCTAGCTGGGCAGGCGCAGGCGGCCATCGCGGTGGCGCGCTCGAGGACGAGCCGCTGCCGCCACGCAGGACACACGAGCAGCCACCTCGGCCACGCAGACACACGGTCAAGCCGGGCGCGGGCGAGTTGCCGTGCTGCATGAGGGGGGCCGGCGAGCCATCGCCGCCCGCACAGGCACATGCACGAGCGTTCCTGAAGAATCTCGTTGTGCTTCTCAATGTGTACTTCTCCGAGTCGAGTGAATTGGGGTCGTTGCCGCCCTCGACGTTTGTAATCGTGAAGAGCGTGGCGTCCGGGTCCAGCTTGCCGTAGTCGGTTTTGGATGACGTTCGTGTTGATGCAGCTGTGCATGTGCTGAACGGGAAGCTGATCTGATGTGTCCATCTCCATGCAAACGAGCCGTCGCCGCTGCACACACAGGCACACGCGCAAGCTGCCGCCGAGCAGGCAAGCAGTAGTCGCCGCCGCGCCAAGCGCCGCGGCGACGGTTCAGCCACCGCCATGCAGGACTACGCGCGGCGAGCAGCCGCGACCGTCACCGCGACCGCACGTGAGCAAGCACCGCCCGTCGCCGTCCGCCACCACCGAGGCCGACGCCGCGCCTCGTCCCCAGCCTGCGTCGCCGCAGACGGCAACAAACCGCCCTCACGCCCCCGCAGTCTCCGGCTCCATTGCCCGACATCGGCGGTGAGGCGGCCGCCGCCCCTACCGTGCACCACCGTGAAGAGAACTTGGCTCCGTTCAGAGCGCAGCCGCTGCCACCACCGCTTCCGGCTTCTACAAACTCGGCGAGGCACGGGACGGCGAAGCGCGCCGCCGCTGGAGCAGCAGTTACCATTTTACCCTTTATATAAAATAAAAAGAATTACAAGATTGCAATTACCGTCCATTCTTAATCACTTCATTTTGCGGAGGCAATCGGAGGCGATTTTTGCTCCTATGGCCTGTCATAGACACAACAGAGGCAAATTTTTGCTCTATGCCTTTGCCTCCCATTGCCTCCCAGCCTTTGTAGCCGTCGGATCGGCCGTTCTCAGCCATTGAATTTTTTCCCAATTATTATAGAAAATTTCAAAAAAAAAAATGCAACTATGAGAGTTTTTTTTTTTTTTTTTTGATAACACAACTATGAGAGTTGAAATGCTTCACGTTTAACCTAGTCCATAGTAAATAATATTCATATCTATGAATCCAAATCATTTTATTTTATTATAAAAATATATTTCGCTAAATCTCACGGTACTTATTTGATATTATAAATATTTTTTATTTATAATTAGTCAAACTTTATAGATATTAAAACATGACATTGTTCAAGAATTGCATTCTCACAGGACAGAGGAGTATATAATTTTGTCCCGTTTTTGGTGATTGTTGTGGTCCGTGAAGGTCGGCAGTTGTACGTACAAAGCTGTTGGAGGCTTTTTTTTAGAGTTACACACCACAGAGCAAACGCTCACAAGACGTACGCGCGTACTCATCTCTATGAACATACGCACGCAAACTCTACCTCTATGAAGATCTCCGAGGCCGACCGGAAAGACCCAACAACTATTACATGATTTTCAACAATATGGTACGTGATTCTGTTTCGGACTCACTGTGCAATTTGGATTTAATTGGGTTTCATTCATAGCTGGAAATATCAGAAGAAGCCCAATATGTGGAGTTTTTGAAGTTATTAGTCCCAACTCGATTTATTTTAGATCTTGAGACCTGATTGATTCCCTGACGGGGAATAGAAATATGGACTCGATTTTTTGTGGACATATTCTGTGTGATATTCGTGTTTCTGTAGCCCAGTTTGGTTGGGACTCTTCACAAATGAAGAACGGAGACCAAGCATTAGAAGGTAACAGAAACCATGATCCAAAACCAAATACGGCCTAAGTAATCAAACCTGAAGTAATCGTGGTTAAGTTTGAGGGTCACCATGGCGATAGCGGATCGGTGCCAAATACTATACCTGCAGGTATCACATTCTCCCCCACAACAATATATACGTACACTACTCTATTACCCACAAAAGAGAAGCCAATAAGGAGGAGATCGTATCAAGTCTTTTTTTTTTGTGGGACGTCGTATCAGGTCTTTTTATAAACGGTAGCACAACCCATGAAGCAACCGATCGCTCTCAAAACGCATCAGGAAAGGAGCTGCAGTGAGTGACCGAGTGAGATTCGCGTGGCGAGCCATGAAGCTTCCGAAGAGGGAATCTTCTCTTCTCCGGCATGTACCACTGCCAACTTCTCGTGTGGATTCCATTTCCGCCGGATCGCTTGCAAACCAAGCAAGCTCACAAGGACTGGACGGGACGGGACAGAACAAAGCTGAGCGGAGCAGCCGGTGGTACGGTTCGTCCGGCGGATAAACTGAGGATATGCCGTCCCTCCGGTAATGGTCCACAGCACAGGATTCCTCTGACTTTGGAGACCCAGGGGGAATATCACGTTCACGCCAAGCAAGCACGGTGGTGGGTCGGTGGCGACAAGGCACGCGACGCGCCTGAGAACGCCTGTCGCTTCATCCCCACTTCTCTCTCTATACGAGCTGCTTATCAGTATCATCAGTGTATCACGATCGGATATGTGCAGCAGAAAACACAAAAGTTTCTCGAGAGTGAATAGCTTGAGTGGGACAGTATAAATTTGTCCCGTTGTTTGTGTGAGGCTGACATCGAGACCCCATTAATAACAATTTATAAAAACAACAGGAACATTCTTATCTCTCAACTAATCGTAGAGATGAAACAATCTCGTCTTTAAAAAAACTGATAACGCAATGCACTCGAGTGTAACGAAACAGATAAGCCTGAAAGTGTTTTCAATGGATATAAGTAGCCCCGGGTTCTGGCTGGAGATAAGGCGATAAGGTCGGTCACCAACTCAACCATATCTCAGATATACGTACTGTCATCGTATCATCAGAATTTGATCGAAATTTGATCGTAACACTGATCAAGATTACCGACAAAGCTCAAATCTACTAGTAGTACTTGATTCATTTGTACACATGCACGGTTAAACTAGACAGACGTGCATACATTCGTCGCATTTTACTCTCAAGCAAAGCAAAGAGGGCGGCCAGAAAAAGGCCCAAAAGCAAAAGAGGAAAACGGCCCAGGTCACCGTCACACTCACACACCACACACCCGCGGCCGACTACTTGCTGGATATACAGAGGCGTCTGCACAAAACTCGTCGGGGACAACACACCGCATCGCTACGATTGATGGGTTCCGGTCTCTCGTTCGAGATATAGGCTGGGTGGGATGGGGATCCTCAGGTTGGCTGCACCGCCTCTCGGACTCCACCTCCGCTCTGGATCCATGGGTGCCCTGCATTTTTGTTTTTGTTCAAAACAGAGGATTGTTAGATAAGAGAGGTCGAGAGTGTAGATAAGGCACAAGATGAATCTAATCTAAATATTCAATTCAACGACTTACTGAGGACTTGCTCGGCGGAGAACCTTCTCGAGACGTCGCGGCACATCATGCGCCGCATCAGGTCCTTGGCGGCCGGTGAGACCCCGGCGAAGAGCGCGGGCGGGAACCTGAGGCTGCCCCGCAGCACGGCCGCGAACACGTCCGCGGGAGTCTCGCCGCCGAAGGGCAGCGCGCCGCCGGAGAGCAGCGCGTACATCACCACCCCGGCGCTCCACACGTCCACCTTCTCCCCGTACTCGCCGCCGGCCACCACCTCGGGCGCCACGTAGTGCGGGTGCCCACGAGCCCCTCGGCGCTGCGGCCGCGGTCCCCCTCGCCGCCGAGCCACGCGGCGGAGCCGAAGTCCGCGAGCCGCACCGCGGGCAGGCGCCTCGCCGTCGACGGCGGGGTCCACCAGGTCGAGGAGCACGTTGTCGGGCTTCACGTCGCGGTGGACGACGCCGCGGCGGTGGCATCCGGCGAGCGCCTCGGCGAGCTGCGCCACGACGCGGGCAGCGTCGGGCTCCGGCACGGGCGCGCCGCGCCGGAGGCGGACCCAGTCCAGCAGGTCGGGCCCCGTGCAGAGGTCCATGACGGTGTGCGTCCACGCGCCGTCCTCGTACACGGCGCGCACCTGCACCACGCCCGGGTTCTCGTCGCCCGGGTCGCCCCCGCCAGCCGCGCCAGCTTGGGCTCCAGCTCGGCCAGCGCGCGGTCCAGGTCGTCGGCGAGGAGGGAGCGGTTCACGGACTTGACGGCGAAGGGCTCGCCCGTGGCGCGGGAGACGCAGCGGTGGACCACGCCGAACCGCCCGCTGCCGATCTCCTCGCCGATCTCGTAGTCGCGCTTCAGTTGCTCACTCATAGATCTGTTTTTTCGCGGTCCGTTCGCCTCCTGCTTCGGGATACTTCCACACCGGCAGTGAGGAGCCCGGCTATATAACGGCGCGCCGCACCGCACCGCAGAATATTCGGATCCGAGACTGTAATGTTGCCAACATGAACAGCGAAGTTCAAAATCCGAAGCAAACAATCCCCAACAAACCGATCTGATTTTGTACAATCTTATAAGCCGAATCCAAGTCGGAAGTCATTCAAAATCAAATAAATTTTATTTTAAATAAAAGAAAACAAATTCAAAACGGAGCACTTTTGAAAGGAGACACCGAGTTAGCTCAGGCTGTCTCCAACAGGTGATGCAAAATGCAAATATGCATCCCGACCGGCCATCTGCATCTTGAAAACAGCCTCCAACAGCTTATCCATACGGACGACGCGTTTTGCGCTCGAGGAGAGAGGACAGGCATACATGCGTCGCCTCCGCGTGCGAAGGCAAACGGTGGTGGGCCCGCAACGGCGCTTGCAGTGGTGGGCTCGCGACGGCCCTCGCGGCGGGGCGAGGTGGTCCGACGGCGGCGCCTCCAGGAATCAGCGCGGCGAGCTCGCCGGTGGTCGGCCTCTGTTGAATCCCGAGGAGTTCGCAGCTCGGTCGCCGGCCGCGGGGAAGACGGCCGCGCGCCGTGCGCCGCCGTGACCGGCTCTGCGGTTGTCCTCTGCTTAGCCAGGACTACTGCGCCGATGCACACCAGCGCTCAGGTTCCAGCGACGGGGACTGCGGCAGCGGTTGCCGAAGTACCGCCGCGCGCGGGCGGTAGTCTGGCCCCTGGCTCCTTGCCCGCCGCTCGCCGCTCATTGCAGACATGCAGTTGCTCGTCGTCGCTGGTTCGCTTTTTGTTTTTTTTTTTTTTTTTTTTTTAATAATGCAGATGGGTGGATGGATGGGTATGCTGTTGGAGATTGAATTCTTTGCATGTCGCAGGCTTCTACTGTACGTGACCCAGGAGAGGAGATGGGTCTCAATTTTTTGCATAATCTGTTGAAGATAGCCTCAGTGAGCTTTTTTTCCTGTCCACAGTGCGTAGAAAGCAAATTCAAACGGGCACTTGATTTCTCGTATTTTTTAAAATACGGTGCCTAGAAACCAGAAACAAACCGGTTCTCAAGGGATTCTATCCAGACTAACCTAAATTTTCAATAGAGGTTAAGACAACAAAAAATATACATATACTGCAGAAAAATTTAGGTAGCACTACCTCTATTTTAGACAATACTAATTGATAAACTAACAATAACAATACAATAGCACAAATATATACAACTAGTAATATACTGTCATCTGACAAAAAAAAAGTCATTCTCGCTTCTCAAAAAGTCAACAAATTCTGACTTTGACCAAATGTATTTAACAAAATGTTAATACATATAGTACATATTTAGTATTATTAGGTAGATATTTGAATATACTTTCATAGTACTTATTTAGAGAAAAATGTTGCACACATTTTCTACAAATATAGTTAAAGTTGAGAAAGTTTGATCGACATGCTTTTAAATAGTGACTCTAGTTTTGAGACACTGGAGGCATCACACATAAATCAACACAATCTTACAAAATTTAAGCAAGTGAAGCGCTACTTCCGTCCCCAATTTAACTCGTTGTTTTCGGTTTTCATGCCGCAAGTTTGACTTTTAATTTGTAGAAAATACGTGTAAGATTTAAATATCTTTCGGAGAAGTATGTAACATAAATATTTTAATATAATTTATTTATCGGTAAGCAAAAACGGTATTTTTTTGTATAGTCCGGGTATTTCAGTATTCCGACTATTCAGTTAACCAAGAGTAGGGACTGGAAAACAAACCGAACTTTTTGGATGAGGTTCTCCGGTTTGGATTAATAGATTACGACCACACACTCCTTGAGGACTCAGGAGCACCCGAGCCAGGCACACAGCGCGCCCGTGTATCTCCAAACCCCAGTGGGCCTCAACGGGTGGGCCCGCGTAAAGAAGGGCACACCAGTGGCCACAGTGGCACAGTGGGGCCTCGGGCTTTCCAGGACAAGCCAAGGTACGGTACGCGAATGGCGACCAATCGCACGGGGCCGCGTCCAGACTCCAGCGTACAGGGCCTCCGGGCTCCGGCCAATCGGCAATCGCGGGAGCGGGACCACGCATGTGCGCCACACAGGTGCACTTCCCCCCGTTCGTGGCCAGCCAGCTAGCCAGCCGTACGTGACGGTAACGGAGGGAGGAGTGCACTGATGATGTGATAAGATAAGACGATGCAGCGATATAAGCAGCTCGTCCGCGCGCCTATCACAGGCCGCCTCACGGCGATCTGTTGCCACTTGCCGGACCTTGCCAAAGAATGCGATGGCTGGCGTGCTGCTGCCCGCAGGACGCGAGTGCTGCCAAGAATCTGGGCTTTTTACTTCTATACATTTCACACAAGTGGCTTTAGTGCGGTGCTTTGGTCAGTTTATTTATCTTGCAAATTACTTACTCTAGTAAAAGTAGAAGACATCAAGATCTTATCTGCTCGTATCTTTATTTTTTAAAACTATAATAGACATCGAGACTAATCAGCCTCTCTTTTGTAGCCAACTGTTATAACTAGTTAACTACCTAACTGCTAGGTTCTAAAGGTCTTCGGCAACTACATAGTTTGATCTTATAAAGAAAAACTATCTGTCTCAAAAACCATGCATATGCATCAATTTAACTTTGAGTCAAAAAATTTTGGAAGGGTCTATTTGGATACAAGAGTCAATTGTTAACTAGCTAAAAAAATAGCCAAAACTGGGTCGAGTGCATGGATTCCAAAATTCACACCACTTGTATTGTATGTTGTAACCAACGATCAATTTATGTTCCTCAGAAAAACTGCCCATCACAGTTCACAGTAACACACTAAGTCATGAACAATATACATACTACATATTATAACAAACAAATTGCGGTGACTGCTTCTACAAACAAGATGAACTTTTTTTTTTTTTTTTTTTTTTTTTGCGAAATATAAACAAGATGTACTCTGCAGGTCTGTAAGCTCCATGCCAACTGTGCTACAGAAACAAGGTCGGAAACCTATATACCACAAATTAGTGTGACATCAGCGCTACAAAAGGAGCCATGGGCAGGAAGCCGCGTGTTAAAATGAATCAACATTGTGTACAAACCTACCTACAATACAACATGAATTTTACTTAAACGTTAGAAACAAAAGCTTCGAGTTCTTGACGCATTTCTGTCTTTCTGACCCTTGTTGAAGGCTGAGATTGCAAGATGCTCCGCTGCGTATGTCATGAACGATGCCAACACAATACCACCAGCGACCATTAATCCTAGCCTGCCAAAGGAAAGAACATATTGGACTCATCAGTTACCGTCATGAAAACAAAAATCAAATAACTCTCATCATTTACTGGCAAGCATAACAGAACCTTCTTGACGAATTTATAAGCTAGAATCTAAGTTCTATCTGGAATTTGGCATTCTACTTCTACACTACAAAGCCATCATACAAGGATGGAAGCAGCAAACTCACCTTCTGAAACTAGTTTGTAATGTTTGTCCTAAGCATATTATATATGCCCCTAACTAATAATATGATGTGTTAAGTACACAAGTAAAGCCTTAACTGTCATCCATCGACCCACCCTCAGTTTGCCTCAATCCCCAATATTAAGTTCCAGACCCCTTCTCTTGCATCATAATACAGTAAATGCTGAACGCAGGATCTATATCTAACATATTCAAGAAACTACTACAGCTGAATGTTCCCTACATTGTTCATATAATATGCCAGGAGTTTACACAAAGGGGACTAGTCAGGTGCCTTACTTTGTGAACAATGCAGTTATGCCCAAGATAGTTGGTAACAGTACAGTAATAGTAGCTATAGTTGCCATCCCTATCCAGTAAAATGTTGCATCCATGTCACAGTCAGACATAGTTCGCTGATGGCCTGCAAAAGACCAACTGTTTAATACTAGGATGATGGAACTCTTTGAGAGGCTACATATAGTTCAACATACCTTGACCCATATGATTCTCTGATGAGTCAGAATTGCTAAATCCCACATGGTTTGCACTGATACTTCCCCAGCGGTAGACAAAACGGAGATAACTCCCAAACAATAAGAAGAATGCCACAAAGGTCCACTCAAGCATCAGTAGCAAACCTGTCCATGGCATAACCTGCCTTGGAATGATAACGAAAGCAAATGCAAGAGAGAAACCAGCAGACATAAAGCAGACTAGCACCGCGATTGCCCCAAAGTAAGAAGGTAGCTTCAAATGCCCATTTGATAACTGCAAGAACACCAAGGAATCATCAGGTCGATATAATATAATATTATCAATTTGTTTCGGTAAGGAGATCATACAAAGACGCAAAAGAAACAGAATTAAAAATTTCAATAGAGGAAGACATCCTCCTAGCCAAGTTAAGATTAGAATCAAGCAGGGGTGGAGCCCCTAGACAGGATCAGAAAGCAGCACCAGCTGCCTGGCGGCCAGTAACACCCCTCTCCCTTCTTTCCAAAGGCCCTGTCCCCACTCCCCACTGTAGTCCTGCTTCCAGGCTGGACTACTGGAGGCACAGAAGAAGTGCCGCACCGCACCACTATGATGATGGTAGGCACCACTGTAGTCCTGCCTCTCTGTCTGGCATCGTAGGGTGGGTCGTCTGTGTTGTATTTGCCGCGTTGCGTGGGTTAGCCTTTCGTGGTGGTAGGCACCACATTTGGCTACCCTTTCTTGTACATAAACTTCATTTGTCTTAGTTGAAAGGCAGAGCTCCTGCCATTGTTTCAAAAAAAAAAAAAAAAAAAAGAAAAAAAAAAAAAAGAAAGAAGTGTGTGTGCAATTGAGCTAGGGGAATTGGGGACCTGGGCTAAAATGTGTAGTTGTACTGCCTGAGCGCACAACCACTTCTCTCTTTGTATCTCTCGCCTTGAAAGATATCCCTAGAGTAGCACCTCAGTGGCCATCACCCCAAAATGGCCAAATCTAACTCATATCTTTCGTTCCATTCTATTAATTGAGTCTCAACCATGCCCCAGCTTAAGGTGTGCATTTCAGCAAAAGTGGATAGCATCTTGTTCTGCTAGGCTCGCATGCAAAGGCTTCTACTAGTTTTGTACGTTTGTCTCTAGTTGTGACAATGAATCTCTTCAGTTTGGTGCATTGCCCTTGAATTGTTAGGGAAAATGCCATGTATTTCTTAAGTAGAAAGAATTAGACAAAACACCAAGTTTTTTTTTACTCCATTATACTGATTTCAGTTGAAAAGTTTTCAAGCGCGAATTGGAGATAGTACAAATAGGGTATCATTGGTCGCTTGCATGCAACACAAACCCAAGCCTGCATAAACATATGCAATGTCTTTGTGTTTAGTTGTCCTACACAGACAAGCTGTGTTTTTTAATATTGTGTTTGATTGCTTACATTTTGCCATGTTCTAGAAATTTCATTTTTGTGTGCCACGTCAGCTTGTGCACAAAATCTGCCATACTAGCTAATGCTGCAAACCTGCTTTGAGCACTGTGCAAGTCTGCATGAGCCTCTGCAGGCAACTAAACATGACAAGATGAGTAAACTACACTGCAGGCAACCAAACAGATCCATAGTGATACAAACTCCCCTGCAGTTGTTGCCTTTGGTGAAAAAGTTGGGAATACTAAGTACTCCCTCCGTCCCAATATATAAGACGTAACCACTTTTTATTCATGTCCCATAAAATATAAGGTGTGCTCTCTCTGGAGGCACATACATCAATGCAGTAATACTAGTGTTGAGAGAGAATCAAATGTGTTTCTTGGTCTTTTAACCGGAGGTGGTACGCCTTTATATACTGATGAGACGGAGGGAGTACCTTCTATTGACACATGTAATAAAACTTAAGAAAACTGATTGTCATTTGGAGCTCAAATTAGAAGCATATCAAGGAACAGTACGGCACAGCTTTCAATGTTATTGAACCTTCTAAACTGTTTACAACCTTTTTTTTCCCAAATTTTAAGTGTACATGTATGGTCGCCATATCTGTGACATCCTTAATTCCTTATATTTGTAAAGTTGTGTATCACAGAACATCTGTATTATATCCCTTTTCTCTGACATCTACTCTTTGCCCTACCTAGACTTTGGGTTAGATCTGCCAGTGGAATCAAGGACTTAAGTAGGCACTTAAAATATGAAACAAAGTGTCTTTTAGGTTTCACAATTGTTCCTAAAGGTGGAACATTGACAACATCAAGTAGCATGCGAATTTCAAGTGGAAATGAAGATTTGTCACTGAAGAGGTTGAGAGCTAACCCTTTGGTTTGAAATACCAAATACAGACGATGAACCCACCGCTGAATAAGATGGAAGTGACTCTTCAGACTTGTATTTGTGGCGAGCTCTTCTAGCAAATGCACATAGTGATCTTATACTTATCAACTCCTTGTTTGTCTGTCAGAAAATCGTATAGACGAATTGAGAAGGCAGGAAATCTTCAAAATCATGTGTGTATAAATGTTCAATAAAATAATTGCTACAAGGAACATATTATATAACCTGAAAACATGATTGGTAATAACCAAATAACAGCAAGCAAAATGGGAGAATGAACAATATTTTGACAACCAGCTGGTCATGAGGGTTCCTCCCCCACCAGTTCCTGGAAGAGATTCTTCAAGTTTTTGCCTAATATCCTGCAATGATGGAGAACATAAATTTATTGCTAACATGCTTGACATTTATTTTTACTTGAAAATTGCATATGAAAGTGAGGAAACAGTTGATAAAATGAAATATTACCTGCCATGTTTCAACAGGTTTTACAAGCCACGCTGTGAACCAGTCCCAGGGTTTTAGGGGACCCAGCGTGTAATGGATGATTCTTAATTCCTTTTCATCAACCATCCACTATGACAGAAAAATAGAAAGTCAGATCCATAACCAGGCCCAAGCACCAAGCTATATAGTATATGTAAATAAACAATCAAAGGTACTCAAAATATTGAAAACTGTACTCTAAACAGAAGACCAGACTATTTCAAAATATAATAACACAAATGAACGCTGGTGTTTGGGGTTGAAACTAAAGACCTTCTTCAATGAATTCGAAATGCTAAAACGATGATGTTAATACAGTCCAGACAACCAATTGAAATATTTGTAACCATATTTTGGGTGGTCCTACCTAGAGAGAGAAAAAAAGGTAGATTAAATGTAATATTCCTTAGATACAGCTATCAGAACAAGGTCAATACAATTAATAATGATTTTCTGATGATTAACTTGCATAAGATAGACGGCATACAAGGCTGACAAAGCTTTAGTTAACCTTGATAGTTGGAATGCTCAGACAAACAGGAGTGCTGATGATAAATCAAGTGAATGGAACAATCATGTAGTGGGTTAACACATGGCGATGCTTTTATATACCATTTAATCATGATAGTTGGCCAATACACTGGGCCATGACTAATATGCAATTACACATAAGGAGCCTTACCTTGTTTGCTAGCATGTAAAGACCAACATCAGCATTATACAAGGTAGAAAGGCGTTGCGCCTCAGGTTCAGGAGTTAAAGGCGAAGTCTGGCTCATAGACACGGGAGTTGGCAAAATCAGAATAATATGAATTCAGAAAACCTTGGTCCCCTGCATTAATGAGTTCAACATCCAAATCAGAACTATTAGACTGAAAATGCTGAATTGCTAACATGCTGAAAACAATAAAAGAAAACAAGCCATACATAAGTGGTAAACTTGTAACTACAGCCAGTCTGTTCTAAGTAATACATTCAACCCTAGCAAAATGATCCACCAAATAAAGCGTCTTCTAGATAATACAGACCAGTGTAAGCAAATGTCATATGGATACGTGAAATATTGTTTTCGAAGATTCTATCTTACCCTAGCCCTCTGTCCTAAAAATTTCCAAGGAAAGACAGTTATTGAACAAGAGAAAAATCCAGGCTCCCAAGGATTTCATCGTCACTGGGAAGAAATAGAACAGAGCAACGGTCTGTCTGGTATCACCAGGCCTGGAGCAACAGTTTGGACAGAGAACAAATGAAGACAGGAGTTGCTATCTAGCAGCATAAAAACATCGGATATAGGCTCTGTGAAAGCATGAAAACCTACATGTGCAGCCATGGACTGGATAACTGGAAATGATGTTTCTCAATCATCAATGGCACAACAGAGGGCTAAAGTCTAAAGAAGTGCTGCCACTGGAAAACTTGCAGAAAGATCGCCATGGAGGCTGGTGTGGCAGGCCGTAGAGTGCTTGCATACTTTCATTTACCGCCACGCCCTTATGCCAGTTCTATAGGTAGTGATGGCTTATTTATCAACATTTGTAACTAGTCTTTGAAGATAATTAGCTATTCCCTATACTAAACAAAAAATATGCCGTGTAACAATTAACATCGTATCATAAGTTCTTACACATGTACTATAATATTTCAATACACTTAAAAAGCTCCTTATCATTAGTCTTAATCAATGTGTTTTCCAGAAGAGACTAAATAAAATGGAATAGTGACTACTGGTACTATGGCCTTCACATAAAAGAATTGTGTTTTAAAAAATGGAACATAGAGAACATGAAAAGAGGAGCACCGACCTCCAGTGTAAGAAGGCAATTGGCCCACTTTTTTGATCATATCAGTGAAAAGAGTTTCAGAGGGTTCAACAACCATCACACCAGAATTCATTCTTTCAGAATGCTTCAGGTTTCCACAAAACTTGCCACAGTTGAAAAGATCATCGATACTTTTCACAACTATAGTATCTGCATCAAGGTAAACAACTGGGAAAGCAGCATTCTATTAGAACAATGAACAAAAACGAAATCAAATCCATGATACAAAAAGATAAAATGATGAACTAGAGAAGCCACTGAAAACCATACCTTTTTTGTAGTTCGTCATGTTAAATATCTTAAGCTTGGTGTAGACACCCCAAAACCTCTTTGGCTTAATTTTATTAGGATTCGCCAGTAACGTTATGTGATTCACAATCCAACCATCTGCCTGATGAAAAAATATGCAAGGTCAGCTTGGATACCAGATCAGACTAGCACAAGATCTACATGACGTGAATGTCTTACTTATAATACCCTAAAACTACTTGGTAGTACGTGTTGATGTACGGGGACGAAATCATGAAATCAATAGTAACAAAGGAGAGATCCACATCCAGCTCCACAACATTTATGACACAAAAATTCAGTAGAAGTTTTCCCAAAATTGTAACCAAAATTGGACAGCGAGATCAGTGAGCAGCTCCAAAATGAGCAACCTACTGCAGCTAAGTACTCCAGCGCAGACACTTAAGGGAGCTAGCTACCCAATTCGCCTATATAAGAGACAGAACACCCAGACGAGACTACAGTGATCGGAGCTTCCGCGGACCTGGAGGAGCTTCCGCGAGTACTCGGAGACGCCGTCGGAGACGAGCACGACCATGTCGCGGCGCGTGCCGGTGTCGCGGAGGGACTTGCCCAGGACGCGCACGCCGAGCACGAACTCGTCGCCGTACAGCAGCGTGACGTAGGCCTCCTCCGTCGCGGCCGCCGCGACACCGGCGCCGGCGGCGAGGAGCGCCGCCGCTACGAGGGCGGCGGCGGCGGCCAGGAGAGCGCCGGCGACCGCATCGGGGCCGCCCGATGGATGGGATCGCGGCTCGAGAGAGCGGGGAACGTGGGTATGAGGTGGGGGCGCACGTGCGTGCGACGCAGCGGGAGATGGCTGGCGAGGCTCAGAATCAGATCGGAGGAGCCTTTGTGGAGATGGCCGGATGGATGGGATGGGGGATTGGGGCGCAGCCGCCGCGCAGGTGGTGTTCGAGCGCTGCTGGAGGCGGAGATGAATAGTATTCGCTCGGTCAAACGGTTCGTCCAACTTGGAGTTCTCAAGTCTCAACTCTCATAGAGCGGCGGCAGGCGGGTCGTCGTTTCGCTGATCTCTGGACGAGACAGATGGGATGAGGCGGGGAGGAAAGCGGCCGAGGCCGGCGGGAGTTCTAGACGAAACTCACCAACACGTGCGTGTTCTCATTGCAGAAACCACGAAAGTGCCGATATATTTGGATATATTCATCTACGAGCATCTAAAAAAGATTAGCCAAACCATTTTACAAAGCTAAATTTAGCTATTATGAAAGAAATATTTCCATCAAACTTGATAAATGACTCTCCAAATTTAGTAGTTGTCCATCCCATCTCATTCGTTCTTTATTTAGTCTACCTCACTAGCCATCGTTTACAAAGTCGGTTGAAATACATAACTAAGGGACATTTGGTTGCCTACATGAGTAGCTAGCCAGGCTATGCCTCTAAGTGCAAAATCGGGCATATGTTTGGTTCACGTATCCGAGCCTGAGCCGCCCCCCCTCTCCCCAAAAAAACCATTCGTGTCGAGCTAGCTCGCATGGTGCAGGTAATTAGTCATCTGTTAACACATTATTAGCACATATTAAATGATATGGACATATTAAGGAGTACAAGATAAACTAGGAGCTAAAGATAATAGTTGGCTATAATAAATGTCTTGGTGATGATTATTTATACATTTTTATTTCATGCAACCCATCCTAATCCGAAAGCAATAAAAAACAAGATCTCAAGACAACATGGCTCTTGCAAACAAGCAACCAAACACTACACTCTTGCTCGTATTGGGCTTGGCTAACGAGATCCAGGATCCTCTCATGTGAGCCAGGCTAAGTTGAGAACAAAAAGGTTTGAAATGGATGGATAAAAAACGACTTATAATTTGGACGGAGGGAGTACAATATTATTTAATTCTCCCGAAGTTAAACTAAGGTTGGAGTTCAATTTTCCCTTTGATACCCGTGTTTAGAGTGCTCCAATGCGCAGTGCTCGATATTTTTATCCTTGTGTTCGATTAATTATCACACCACTGTTGATTTCATTTTGAGTTTTTGACAGACACAGCTCTTCATAGGGAAAGGAAAGAAAACGGCTGGGCTGCCTGGCCGCGTCATGGCCTCCTTCTACCCTGCGGCCCAACGTGACTCTGGGCTGCCTCGGAGGAAAGAAACGCACAGACGCAACCCAGTCGCGGAAGACGGGCCCACCGGGCCGGATGACGAGCGAGTATTTCTGATCCAACCCAACCCAACCCGCCGTCTTTCTTTCTGATCCTGCTACACCCATATCCCTTCCGCCGAGCTCGGCGGCGTCTCCCCTCGGTCTCACCGTGACCGGGCGGAGAGAGGCAGAACGACAGCCACCACCTCGAGGCTCGCGCCCGAGCTAACCTAGATGAACATACTCGTAAGCACCAGCTGCTCCAGCCTTGTTCGCCGTGCATAGTTTTTCCGTGCTGAATGAAACCGTCCTTTTTCTTCCCCCTGTCTGCGCGAAATATCTCACAGGAGAGGATACGTGGAGGTGGTGGTGGCGACCGGGCGGCCGCCACGGAGCGGGCCCCGCAGCCGGTGTGCTGGGTGGAGATTTCGGAGTCCGTCTCACGGCTCTGCAGCTTCGACGCCGCTGGTAGTGGTGGCGGCAGCATCTCTGTAAGCCTTCTCTTTTACTTGAGCTCTTGATGATGATTTCCCGAATCCCGCACCACATATCGCATGTGGGGGAACAGAAATTTGCCCGTGGGATAACTTAACACGGTAGTATCAGCTGAGAATGCGTTACTTTCTTTCAGTAAAGTAAGTATCAGCGCAGGTTCCCCGCTAGCACTTTTATTTTATTAAAGCAAACTGGAAGAGTAAATAGGGAAATGGGACCAGTGCGATTCACCTAGGCACTAGCATTCTCCTGATTGCCACAATTTGTTAAAATGTTTTGTTATTGGTCTGTGTTTTGACTTTTAAAGTTTTACAGATTGCAGTCAGTGTTGTGATATACCACCATCTCAACAATTCGAACATTTGTAGTTGGGTAGCCAAATGATTTGCCTGCTTGGGATTCAAGTTGTTGATTAACCTGTATCCTTTGTCACCCCCATTATAAGTTATATAACTTCAGAATGGTTATCCATCTGCAGTTTGAACATTGCACTATAGATCATGGTGATAGCTAAACACTACTCACAGTATCTGAGCTGCTATGCTGCTTGTTTTGATGGTTCTAATGATTTGCCACAATGGCACACATATCTACACTCTAGAGGCCTTGATTTCTCTCGATACCTCAGAAACAAGTTGTTACTTGAAATCCAACCTCTAAATGTTTACTTGGACAAATGAAAATCATATAACCTAAGTTTGCAAACATCATTCTGTAGCAAAATTAGTAGGATCTTACTTCATCAATATCTTAAGGGTTTATTTACTTTTCTTTTAGTCCTTAAATCTTATTTTCCTGCAGGTAAAAGTTATTCAGGATTCTAGACCTATACATGATAAAGTTGTTGATTCTTTCTTGAACAAGTTTTTTTTTCCATCAGGTTATCCATACAGGTATGAAGTTCCTAGGCTCTTTTGTTATTCTAGATAATTCTGCTGGGATACATCCTATTGTGTTAAGTCTCTGCTATTAATCATGCAGTGTGAATGAGGGCTACTTAACTTATACCAGATTCCGAGCACTACAGCATTTCTCTAGTGCTATGCTACATGTGCTGTCAACACAGGTCAGCAAATCTTTTCCGTATCTTGTGTGTGTTGATTCCATAAATTCCAGTTGGTCTTCAAACAGACTGCTAAGCATGTTGAGATCTTTTGACTTTTGTTCACTTCGTTTATGGAAAAATTTATGCTCGTCAACTGACTGCCCGAGTGGGCTGTGGCTCAGTCATTGCTATTTGCTGCAGGTTTTGCGACCTACCCCAGCTCAAGCAACTGCTGTAAGCTGGGTAAGCATATGATGATAGAGATGCTAAAAGTTCAAGTAGGTACTGCTTTGAAACATATTGGCTGATTTTCTCTATCCATTCCAGATTCTAAAAGATGGAATGCAGCACGCAGGAAAGCTCATTTGTAGCAGCATGGGGGCAAGAATGGATTCTGAACCAAAGAGTTGGAGGATACTTGGTGAGGAATGATGATATGAATCTTATCACCTTTTTTTTTTCTGATATTCTGTTCTTTTTGCTTGTCATGTTGATATTTGCTTTTTTTTTTTTCCTTTTCTATTGCTGTTTCTCTAGAGTCTGGATTATGCTATTCATTCTTATTTTTGTGGTTTGATAGCTGATGTTCTTTATGGTCTTGCTGCTGCCTTGTAATTCATTTCACCATTGTGTCCACAACTTTATTTTCTACTGCCATTTTGCCCTATTATTCATGCCCATTGCTGTGTTTTGACAGCTGATGTTCTCTATGATCTTGGCACCGCCTTGGAAGTTGTTTCACCACTGTGCCCACAACTTTTCCTTTGAAGTAGCTGGCTTGGGAAATTTTGCGAAGGTGGCCTTTCTAATTGGCATTGCACCCTTTAGATTACAGAGTATTTATATATATAACCTTATATTTTATATTTTTCACGCACAATTGTGTTTTTGTATTTATAAACAAGTAAGAAATGTTTCCCTTAACATAGTCTCAAAAAAAAAAACATACAGAATGGTAACATTGTAATTAAATGTATTTGTCCTGGTGTTTCTGACTGAAAATTGAGTTGCAATATTAAATGATCATTATTTTTATTGCAGGAATGGCTGTTGTTGCAGCAAGAGCGACAAGGCTTCCAATTTACTCTTCTTTTGCTAAAGAAGGCAACCTTAGTGATTTGTTTGCTAAAGGGGAAGCCATCTCAACACTTTTCAATGTCATGGGAATAGGAGCTGGAATTGGATTGGCATCTACTGTTTGTTCAACAACTCAAGGGAAGGTACATATTTACAGGACTACATATCATCGTCTGTTCTATTATTACCGCTGTTCCATTAGACCAATACACTCTATCATCAGGCAAATATACATAGTGAAAATATGCACCTGACATGCATTGCAAATGCAACCATATGACAGCATGCCAGCGTGAGAGCTCTATGAACTTTCTGCTGATGTTATCCGTGAGAACTTTGTGTACCATTGTCCATTGCTTTACAGATTTCCAAGTTCCAAAATCATCTATTCGAAAAACGGTCCTCTAAAGTGTGCATCATTATGTTATAGACACGCTATGCAGCTAGCGAGAGCATTAAACGAGTTTTTGTGGCGCGATGAACTATATTCGACATACCTGCTGTTAGCATGAATGCAAGCTGGGATGATGGACATCTCAGTAAATATGTCTTGTTGATTTTTTCTGCGCATGAAAGTATAGTCTTTTTTAGGGCAAGAAGAAATCATGCATTTAGTAATTTCTAGTTCTTATTCATATTGTAAATATGCAATCCACTCTATATAACATACTTTTATTGGTGTTTTTGTGCTATCAATGTAAATATTCAGCTAACCAGATACAAGTAACTGACTAATTTACTTGTTGGGAAGTTACTGCATAGAACAACAGAGAATGCATTTTTTCAGGTTATTCCATTTTTTTTCCCCACTTTGCATTCAATTCTTGCATATCATCTGAACCTGCTATAATGCTGAAGATCCTTATGTTGATGCAAGTTTGTCTGCTATTACAATTAAGAACCTTCTACTGATACAAGCTTAGAATGACCTTGCCATTTCATCAGTTAATTGCAGGCCCGTTACTTTCCGCAGTGCATATATACGGAGTTGTCCAAGAGATGAGAGCAACTCCTGTAAACACACACTCAACCCACAAAGAACAGCAATGATCGTGGCTGATTTTATTAAGGTTTGGTATCTTTGATCTATCAATTAATGCAACCTTTTATTCTGTCCAGTCATTGTAGTAATCCTTGTCTGCACTACAGAGTGGAAAGGTTTCTAGCCCAGCTGAGCTAAGATACAGAGAAGATCTTCTGTTTCCTAACCGAGTTATAGAAGAAGCTGGAAGTGTGAAAATCGGACAGCCACTCCAAGAGAATCTTAAGTCCGTCGCTTGTTGAACAGCTCAGGGCAACTTTCCCAGACGAGAAGTTTCTGCTTACCCAAAAAGCAACAGGACATACATGGTGCTTGAGCAAAGTGCGAGCGGAGAGGACGCGTTGAAGGGGTGGCTGGTTGCTGCATTTGCTTCAGAGATGGAGAGGTCTGGCATCGGTTCACGTGACGCGGTTCTGAATGAAGCCTATGAGAAGACGAAGATGGTCTTCCCCACTTTTTGTATCAGAAGTTAGGAGTAGAGGGTGGTACACAGATCAGTTTCTTGATGGGAACGGTAGTCGAGTTGCATTTGCAAAATCTCAGTAGTCGCAACGCAAGACTCTGGTTTTTGAGGAAGATGAGCAACCATGAACTCATGCAGGGCAGTGTAGTACAAAGTCCTCTAGTTACAGAGATGAACTGACCCATTGTCAGACAGTTTTGGGTGTTGTTAGAACATTTTTTTAGTTCGTGTGTGACCAGTCCGTTGGCTGCTCATGCCACATGTATCGGCTGTAGTTTGTGATCATGGAGATTCCATGAATGTTTCGCCAGCTAGTCTATCTATTGTCCGTCCGATTGTCGGAAACCTGAATCGGGATTCAGTGTGGGGAACCGACGAGGCAAATACATGTCTACGTGCATTCTTTGAACGCGCCGTTCTGGGTACGATGCTTGGTTAGTAGTAGTATAGTCAATGGGACGGTTGAACAAGGTGGTATCGTATAAGGTGGGGGGATCTGCAGCTAGTCGACACCTGATCAAAGCGACGTGAATAGGAGCAACCATCAGCTTTCTTTCCACACAGCACACGCTATGAAAAATGAAAGTGACACACGGTGCAGGGCGAGGTAAGTTAGAGAATCACGCCGCCGACCCGTCTTGCATTTCCTTTCGCCCCAGAAGAGACCCGTCGTCTTGCAGAGTCCAGCGAGGCGACGCCGCAACTCCTTCTCGCGAATCAAGCATGCCGCTCTAGGCTTTGGCCAGACACAGAACCGGTTCGCAGGGGGGATTCCTCGCTGCGCAAAGCCAAAGGCGTTTCCATTGCACTTACAGTAGTCGTCAACGACAACGCAAAGGCGTTTCCATTGCACTTACAGTAGTCGTCAACGACAACGATCCGTCGATAGCAGCTTGGCTGGTACGTATGTATGTGCGGCCGGAGAGGACAGTCAAAACAAAAGATGAACCGAAAGTAAGTACAGCGTGATTTACCGTGCCTTTTTTACGGTACGACAGGCCCACACGGCCCCGTCTATTGCCTTGACGAAATCACCCGCGACCCGACACGGCCCCGAATATTACTTGTTCTGCTGTTCGTTTCTATGACTCGTAAATCAGCTGTTTATTGTTATGGCTGGTAAGTTGGAGCGAATGGGTACCATGCACCTGATCGCCTCCTCGATGTAAGTCCCATTTGAATCCTTCCCTTCGGATTCTTCGGGTCTAAAAAATCACAATCCAACCATCTTATCTAAACCGTCTAGTCTAGGTTTTAGTGTAATTTGTAAGTGGTTCTTGTTGGGTGCATAACACAAGGCATAACACGCAAAACCTAGACACCGCATCACAGAAAGGTCTATACAGTAGAGTTTGTAAGCTTGCGACACCACACTCTCCATAACTTTGTTAATTTCATTCATGAACTATTTTTTATATTAAATATCAATTTAACATCGGTATTATGTTTTTAGATTACACACGCACACACCCTCATCCTTAACACATAATTTAACATCAGTAGTTAATTTCACTATATTGTTATCTTATCGTGTGATCGACATGTTTTTAGAATAAAAGTTTAGTTATCCCGAAGAACGCGTATGGACACGCTACCTCAGTATACGAATAATAATAAGATGAATGAAATCATATAACACCAAAATTCATGAAATCTGTGGTCGGTCGCCGCTACGCCGAGGGAGTGCTCGTACCCCTTTTCTTCTCCGCCGAATGTCCACGGGCATTTTGAACTGTTTCGTACACCTACTTCTACTAAAAAGGGGCCTTTTCGAAAAAGGCAAATACCCAAGGCTACATGCATGATTTGCACATAATCCCCGAGCAAAAAAGCACGGGCACGGTGGCCTAGCACGGAGCCCTTTTTTTCCAGCTTGGCCCAAGCCGACCTGCCCGAAAAGTAACCGTGCTCGGCCGCCCCTGTGCTGCCAGTGGGCCGTGCTGGGCCGACCCCAAGGCACGCTGGTCACCCGCACGGCCCGGTTTAGAACGGCTGGCCCAATGATGGCCCGATTGTTGTACCGGCCTATGGCTTGCTAGGAGCCCACAAGGCATAACACGACCTAACTTCCCTTTCTTTTTCCCAATCCCCTCCTCCCCGCCCCTCGCACTATCGCCTCGTGGTCCTTCCGCACTCGCCCCTCGTGAATAGCAAGTTCCTGGTCGGCCGCCGCCGCCGCCACCAGCCAGGGCTCGGGCCGGGTCGCCGCTTCAATCCAGCCGCCCGCCGCCGGCCGCACCACGCCCAGCGGCCGCGCCCCGATTTTTACCAGGCCGGCGCCGCTGGGCTGACCTCGCCGCCGCCACTCCATCTCGCCCTCCGCGGCAACAACATCGCGTGAGAGCGTGGCAACAAAGATCGTTGAGAGCGTGGCAACAAAGATCGCCCTTCACGGATCCGGCCACCACGGTTTTGGGCTCACATCTCCTTTCCCCATCTCTCACTTATGGGCCTTGGCCGGCCCGCTGTGGTTTTGGGCCTCGGGGTTTTTCGGGCCGGCCCGGCATGAAAATCAGCCCACGTGCCGGGTCTGGGCCGACCCGGCACGGAGGACTGGTCGCCCGCCCGATGGCCCGTGCGGGCTGACCGGGCTCAGGCCCCACCGCCGGCACGGCCCGGGCCGGGATGGCCCGATGCACATGATTAGTTGCACATATATGTGCATCGAAGCGAAAAGTAGACTGTGTGAAGATGCAATTATTGTATATATTATTAATAAAAAAAAGAAAAGGTTATGTGTCGCCAAAAAAAAAAAATGCAACGTGAGGTCCATGCACAGAAGCACACATGGTGCGTGTTCATTCATTGTACATGGAGAGAAATATCGCAGATTCTGCATGTTTCTTTATCCTATCTGTTGCCGGTTGCCGGACGTGGATACATGAACCCAATGCAACTGCGGCCAATGTGCAGCCTGCAATATATCCATTTCTATTGTAAAAAAATAAATAGGCCGTCATCCGGCAGCTAACAGCGGCGCAGGCATATATCCCCGCGTGGGGAAATACATACTCCTCTCGCTATCTCGTCACTAACGTCCGTGTTACTTTATATCCCTGCCTTGTTTAAATTTCTTCGCTTAGCTCGTAGCTTTATTTACCTCGTCTCGGCAGTCCATGCAAGCACGGCACGGACGACGGGCGGACGCCACCGAAATGGCGAAATCTCATCGATTCGATCCGTTTTCCAAAATGCCGGAAAGGCACGGCGGATCCAACGCCCCGGCTGGCCCCTTTTCACATCTGCATTTTGTACCGGACCGGACCGGCGACGACGAGCGAGGACAGAAAGGAGACTCGAGCCTCTGACCCAACCCGAGATTGGTACTCCGTACATATAAGAGCAGCTCTAGTGTTGTTCCAAATCGATCGAAACGTGGATACATCCAAACGAACCAAGAACACTAGAGCATTTGAACCGTGGGTGTCATATAAAAATTCGGACTCCATAGCTGATGCGAACCGAGGGCATTAAAATAACAAATCCAGTACACACGTGGGAAGAGAGAGGATGAAAAGACGAGTACGATCGAACTCTTCCACTGCTATGGAGAGACAGATTTCTATTTAATTTCATGGTTCGATGTACCACCGTTTACTGTTTAGATGGCTAAAATTTCTAAACCAACTTTCAAGTTTTTTACTCTCTCCATCACATCATATTAAATACATCAAAACATATATATGTTCGGAGTATAAAATGTAGGTACAAAAATAACTAATTACACAGTTTAGACGTATATTGCGAGACGATTCTTTTGGACCTAGTTATCCCATGGTAGGATAATATTTACCACAAACAACCTAGATAAACGCTTTATGTGTATATGCAAATTTTTCTGACATCTAAACAAGGCCGTTATGTGTATATGGGATCTATGCCGTGTCAGTGCCTCTGTGTACGAGAATCTAACTTTAAACATATTGTACGTTGTTGCTCTATTGTAGATGAAGATTAGTGACAAAGAAACGTGCCAATCATAATAGCTCACGATAAACACTGGATTTATATAATTTTAAAAGAAAGTTGTTAGTGGCGGATATGTTTGGTCTGCGCGTGGATGGTCTAACCAGTGATCCTTCTTTGAATTGACGAACATAAACGAGATGACTTAATTATGACACGGAGCCAATTAAAGGAAACACTACTATCTACTTGCACTAACCAACCTTCACTAGTAAGCTCAGGCTGCTGCACACGTACGGTACTCGGCCTAGCTACTTACTCTCCTCACGTGTGAACCCACGTTTTTTTCGCTGTGCTATGCTCGCATTCAACGATCTTTATACAATTATACTATACAGATATGTAGACCAAGGTTATATGGTTAAGCAGCCGGTACTCTACGAAGGAGTTATAATGTATATATTACTAGACTAGATAGATGAGCAAATGTAAAACAAATATACTATACTGATGGTTTATTTTATGGTCAGTTGGGCTGTTTCGTTTTAGAATGAATCATATACTATACTACTGCCATTAGACACGTACTACTCAACTTATATAAGCACGACCAAAGAGTCTAGTCATAGACACGTGATACGGAGTCGTAACGTGTGGGAATAATATGAGGGTGGCGGGGGCATGGCTGGACCTGGACTGGAGGTGGCGACGGCGATGGAGGGAAGAGCATGTCCAGGTGCCGGTGGCGGATATCTGATTTAGTTAGAGTTGTTAGGAAGAGAGAGGTTCAAGGGCAAAATGGAAAAAAAAAAATTAAATTTGGGAGCCAGGCATTTTAGCGTGTATGGCTCACTTGATAAGGCAATTCAGCGAAGCCCACTTTCATAAGGCCATTTCAACAAATCTCACTCCGCAAAATCTCCATTTCTCCTTTCTTTTGGCCATTCTTAATGAAAAACAAGTAAAAGACCCAGTCCTGAAAAAAAAGACAGAGGGAGGAAATTACCTCAAACGAGATTTTGAAAACGATATACCTCTAATAATTTTAGTCACTCGAAAAACTTATTAATTTACCAAGGGCTTTATTATACGTCTCCACAACCGGTGGATCGATCGTCTTGCGTTGAAACTTTGCGCCAGCCCAGCCGCGTAGAGCTAGCGCGTGCATGTGGATAGAGAGGGCGACATGCGGACAGTGTATGCTGCCGATACGTTTGATCGGGATAGAGTGCTTCGATCGACATGGCTGTGTGTTGGGACGCTGATTACTAAACGTTCCCCGCCGTTGCGTGTCTACAAAATGTTGTCTTGTATATATTACTCCCTCTCTCTCTTAATCAATCAACATTAGAAGAAAAAAGAAACGTTTAGCGGCCTACTAGTGGAGGTATACGTGATTAATATATTTTTTTTATCAATCAAAGCGATATCATATCCGGTGAAGTGCTGGTTGACAACGAGTTGATTTGTGAACTCGGAGATTGGGATATGAGGAGGCCGGCTGGGGAGGATCGAGGTGATCGACGACGTACGGCGATGCCGACGTCCTGAAAGCTACGCGGCCCCCCTGCGTGACCAATTTATTCCTCGTGCATGCACTTGCAGCTAGCTTTGTGACTTTTTTCTCGTGGTCGTCGCACGAGCGAGTACACATGTGTGTGTGCGTTGTACATTTGTATTGACTATAGAGAGCTACTACTATACGTCTGGTTTTCTATTCACCTTGGCTTTTTTTTTTTTTTTTTTTTTTGGAATATAATATTTCCTCAGTCGATCCTAAATTAAATCAACAATGTTACGATATTTATATATCTATAAAAAAACAAACTATTTTGTCCGATGGGTTTTTGTAGAACTTGATTGACATTGACTTTAGTACTCGCGGACCTCATGCGGCATGGTTTTTGTGTGCAGCGTGTGTGCTCGTCAGATCGCTATCTGTTATATTTTACAACTCCTCTTGTAAGTGGTTAGTAATCTCTTTCTATAATTTTTTTTATTTTAGTGGGTGGTTATCTGCAAGATATATTGGTCATGTTTAAAAAAAACTTTATTTTGCTCTTGTTTGCAAAAGATATTGCAGCCGTCATTTTTTTATTCCGAGATAATTTATAATAATTGACTGATTCTATCTACCGATAGATGAATCCGAATTTTTAATCTATTATCTAAAAATTCTATAAATTTAACCAAAACTTAAATTTAACTTAGAATAAAATTAGAACACCATTTCTTGAACGGAGTGCACTAACACTCTTTCATCGTTGTCAAGATCGATAGCGCAAAACAACATCTTTATGGGAGGGACGAAAAGCTAGGCCCGTCGTCGTCATCTCTGTTTGCCGCCGGAGACTGTTCTATTCTCCATAGTACAGCGTGTCCTGTTGTGAAGCGACGTCAGCTCTGATGTGGACGCACGAATTCAGACCACCGGCGACATGGTCACACTCACGCACGAATATGATTCACAAGTCGACGACCCTATATATGACTTGCTAGGAAGCCACCGTACCGACGGCTCCGAATCAGCACTCCTAGGCCTGCTGTGGCCAACTATAGCGGCGCTTCCGGCAGGTGTGGGCCCCGCCTGTGAATAATCGTTGACCGTTTGACCCGGGGCTACACTAGTTTGGTTCTGGTCAATCTAAAACTGCACATACTTACAACGACCAGTCTACTTGATTTTTTTGTTTTTGAGTTTTGTTTACTAGTAGTAAAGTATTGGGAACACGACCAGTGAAGTTTTCCATTGTTCACAATAAACGACGTTTTCCGTATAGTTGTTCTCCATTGTCGGTTCTTCTCTTTTTCGGATAACGACAAGCATATAAAACGTAGAACCAGTTTCGAATCTAGCCCCTTCGTAGGATTTTGATTCTTAGGGTTAGAGACTAGGGATTAGATGTGACCATTAGTCCCAATTAGCTCATCTTGAGAGATTTTTTTACCGTAATCATCTCGAGAGAATAATGGACTATGTTTCGTAATTTAGAGAGAGACTAAAATTTAGTCTCTAGTCCATAGTCTTGAGGGAACCAAATATGGCCTAAATTAAAACATTTTAGTTCATATTAAGGCTCCAATAATAAAACTCTAAGGTATTCTTCCTATCTAAAAATGATATACATATGTATCTAGCCAGAGAAAAAGTCAAAGTTTACAAAGCTAACCACTATTAGTCAAATTATGAGCAAATTATGGGCATAAACATGCATCAATAGATATGTACTCAAACTTCAAAGTGGCTCTAAGATGATATTGATTCTTAGCAATTGCCGACATCCTATAAGAGAAATGACATGCCAAAATTTATTATGTATGTCAAAGTTCATCGTGAAACTATATTTTTATTTTCCTTGTCGAATAAAAGTACGGTAAAAGCTTTTTGCCGTCTTTCAGGCAAAACATTTTTGGGCCCAACATTTATTATGGTCAGACAAGCCTATTACTGAATTTAGAATGAAATTTTGGACTTTAGACCACATAAGTAGTCTAAAAGTTTTATTCCGCAAAATTAGTAAAACCAAATTTAGACCACATAATCCAAACAGGCTCGTATAGTTATAATCACTCTATTACCAAAGATTGCCGATGTGGTCCGAATCCAACAATACATGCCTATATACTTATTAAATGTGAGCTTTAAGATTTTTACGAACGTGCTTAATAATAGAATTCTGAAGGTGGTAGACAAGTTGATAGGTCCTTCTCGGACAACTTTTGTTCCGGGCCGATATATCATGGAAGGAGTTGTTACTTTGCACTAAAACAATCCATGAACCGCATAGGAAAAAATAGGATGGAGTGATTCTAAAGCTAGATTTTGAAAAGGCATACGACAAGTTAAAGTGGCCTTTTGTGCAAAAGTTCTCAGGTTGAAGGGATTCTCACCAACTTGGTGTGAATGGATTTCTAAAGTAATGACTAGAGGGAGTGTTGCAATAAAGGTCAATGATAATATAAGACATTTTTTTCAAACTAGGAAAGGAGTTTGGCAAGGGGACCCCGTTATCTCCAATTTTGTTTAATATAGTGGTTGATGTACTTTGGTTGTCCTAATTTCAAGAGCTAAAGAGCTGGGACAAACCCAAGGGGTTGTTCCACATTTAGTTGATGAGGGATTCTCGATTCCTCAATATGTTGATGACACTATCATCCTTATGAATAATAACTTAGAGAGAGCCAAAACATGAAGCTTTTGCTTTGTGCTTTTGCACGCAGCTATGGGGACTCAAGATAAATATCCATAAGAGTCGATGTTCTCAGAACGAATCAGCTAAAGATAGACAAATGGAATATACACATATTTTTGGATGTCATATGGGGTCGTATCCTTTTCGATATCTAGGAATACCTATGCACCATAGAAAACTTATGAATAAAGATTGGAAACATGTTGAAGAAAGATTTCAACAAAGATTGAACTCTTTGGGGAAGTAAACTATTGTCGGTGGGACCCCATGTTCATGCTTTCTTTTTTTGAAGTGTACCTAGAGGGGGTTTTGAAGACGCTGAATTACTTTAGATCGCGGTTTTTTTTTCGGCAGAGTGATTTCCATAAGAAAAGTATAGGTTGACTAAGTGGGAGGTAATTTGTACTCCAAAAGATCAAGGAGGGTTGAGAGTTTTGAATTTAGAGGTCCACAACAAGTGTCTCCTTAGTAGATGGCTTTTTAAGTTGATTAATGGATATGGGGTCTGGCATCAAATTCTTAGGAATAAATATTTAAGAGACAAAACGTTGACTCACGTTTTATACTTGTCCGGAGACTCTCAATTTTGGGCTGGCCTCATGAAGGTCAAGGAGGAGTTTCTCTCGCTAGGCAAGTTTGATCTAGGTGATGGGTCACAAGTGAGATTTTCGGAGGACACGTGGATAATGTTGTGGCCACTAAAATTAATATTTCTTGCACTTTATTACATTGTTAGGAAAAAAAAAAAAAGTGCTTGTATAAGAACGCCACTTTCCACAATACCGTTAAATGTGGTTTCAGGAGATCTCTAGTAGGGATTAATTTACATGCTTGGCACGACATGGTGGCAATGGTTGTTAGTGTACAATTAACAGACCAAAGGGATTTTGTGTGGGGACTACACCGGAATGGATTATTCACGGTGAAATCCATGTACGAGCTTTACCGACAAAGACAAGTTATTCCTTTTAATACTTTTATTTGGAAACTAAAATTACCTCTCAAAATCAAAGTTTTTTTTTTTTTTTTTTTGTGGTACTTGTTTAAGGGAGTCATCTTGACAAAAGACAACTTAGTAAGGCGATAGTGGCAAGGAGATAGAAATTGTTGTTTTTGTTCTTTTGAGGAGTCTATACAACATCTATTGTTTTGGCTGTCATTTTGCTAAATTTATTTGGAGAATTGTCCATGTCTCCTTTAATTTATTACCTCCAACTAGCGTTCACAATTTGTTTACAATTTGGTTAGATGAGATAAATAGGAAACTGAAATCTAAGATTCTTGTGGGTGCAAAGCGCGATTTGTTGGGCGATTTGGTTAATCAGGAATAATATAATTTTTGACAAGGTTGCAACACCATCTTATTTAGACCAGTCTCAATGCACAATTTCATGACACAGTTACCAATATTACAGACTAGGTAACCGAGTCGGATGGGTTTCATGGGGATGAAACTCTTTCTCTCATATGATGAAACTCCCTCATTTAATGACCACGACAAGTAAACAATTTTGATAATATGACGGGCTATTTAATGTGTATGACACTCCCATAAAACTTGCATTGAGACTAGCCTTATAGGAGTAGGATCGCCAAATAATAAAGATGAGATGCATCAATATTGAGACAACTCTGATAGAGAGGTGTTTGCAAGATATGTCCGGAGATTTAGTAATACAATTACTTTTTAGATGCCGAGTCCCTGAAGTTCTTCCTTCTTTTTTATTTGGTCAAAACTATGTGTCTGAGGTTGTGTGGACTCCAATGATCTTTGTTTGTAATGAGGAACAACTATATGTATTGGTCAATCACGGAGGCTGGAATATTAATATATTTTCTTTTCTAAAAATAGTTATATTCCTTTGATCTCAAATTAAATGATCTTTTAGAGTCGTTTTTAAATAAAATTCTTTTAAATTTAACTTAATCTATAGAAAATATTATAAACATTTCATTACGCCAAATTTATATAACTAAATGTATATCAAAATATTCATAATATATTTATCTGGCACCATAGACGTTACTCTTTTTTTATGTAACAAAATTAACCGTTTAGTTTGACTTAGAGTGAATTTAGAAATTGATTTATTTTGAGCTGGGAACCTGGAACGGTCTACATATTCATAACACTAAGCATGCCACCGTGACAACTGACAGGCCAGTTGGCTAATACGTAGCTATCGAAGTGGTGTATTAGCGACTGTTGCTAGTCCGTATCCATGGTTCATGGTTGAAACTTGAGTTGGTTCCCGATGGAGACGCACGCGTGTTCTTGGTGCAGGGAGCCAACACGTGAGGTGTAGAGACAAACACGTGAGGTGTAGAAACAGAGTGCGTCTTTGCAGAGCTAGGCGGCTGTTGGGCAGCAGTTGAAACTTGTTCATGCACACTACTCCTACTCGATCTGTATAAAGCAGCACTAGAATACAAAGAAGGTACAGTAGTACGTACTGTAAGGATTATTAAGTAGTGATGCGAAGATGAGAACAAATTGCTTACTGATGGGACTCAATCCGATCCACCGCAAGCATGGCCAGCCAGATAGATTGGGTTGAGGCGTGGCAAAAAAAACACCGACCCGATATATCGATCGCTGACATCACACGCCATCACGGGGTTTGAATTAATGTTTGATAGATATCCTGGCCCGAAGACAATTGTATCTCCAAGCTAACTAGAAGATGCTCTCATCTGATGAGAAGATGCTCTGATCTGATGATGTACAGGTCGCTTGCGTGCGTGACATAAACACGCGCTGCACGCTGCCGGCGACACCTCCTCCTCGATCGGAGGCCAGGTGCGGTGGACTTGTGCTCCACGCGCCGCCGGTGCGCGTGTCGGCTCTAGCCCGTTTATTTCCTCGCTTCGTCGTCTTTCACAGTTCACTTTACGTCCTCGTCTTGACAATTTTCTATTGGCAACATGATGGTGCCTTGGATTCACCGGCGGCTAGCTAAGCCGCCCGAGAGACACCGGTGTTAAGCCAGGACGCTGCCGGCCTCTGCATGCGGCTCCGTTTCCGTTTTCGAAAGCGGTGCCGTGCACGTACGCGTACCTTTCGTTCGGTACTGCGTTAATTCGGGTGGTGGACAGGAGCGACTGAAAAGCAGGGTCCGTCACTCTAATTGTCTACGAGTACGATTGTCTCCTTTCAACCTTGACGAGCCTCGTCTCGTCCCCCTTCTCGTTACCCTGATTTACTGTGCTGATTTGTCGTTTAGAAGTGTAGGATCACTTGGCGTCATAGTTAATTGGTGACACGTGTATGTAGCATTATCCTAAATGCACGGTAAATAGTTGGTTACTTGTTGTTTATATACACTTTATCCACCATGGGACAAAGATATGAAGAAATGTGATAGGTAAATAATTGGAGGCAGATGATAAGTACCTTAGGAAAATTTGTTTTGAAAAACAGTATGAATATGGTTTCTATATTGGCAAGTATTAAAGTTTATCCACCTTTATTCAGGCTAAATGGTCAGTTAAATAGAATAAACCATTTATTTTTCTCTCTCTTTCATATTAGCATAAATCTGATGTGGCAACTTGCCAGCTCATACAACCAGCTTATGTTACCTATTATACTTGCTCTTAGACAAGGGACAAAGGTATGAAGAAATGTGATAGGTAAATGATTGGGGGTGTGTTGTGATAAGTGACTTAGAGAAGTGTTTTGAAAAAACAGTATGAATATGGTTTCTACATTGGCAAGTATAAAAGTTTTATCCCATATTTTTGAGATGGGGATTGTCCAAATGGAGACAGGAGGGCTCACTCCAAAAACAACACAACAACGTTAAGCATCTTGCGAATCGTGTTAAGGCTCTGTTTGGATCCTATCTTTGTAACGTTTAGCCACTAAATTTTAGACCACACTAGCTTTTGAGCCTCCAAACATGCAAGAGATCTAAAGCATCGTCTAAAGTTTAACCAAATTCATAAAAACTTCAGACAACACAAGTGAACTAAAATGGTTGAAAACACAAACACCAAACATGTCCTAATTCACAAGCTAAAAAGTTACGAGGAAAAACAAACCACAAACGCTAGAAAATTACAGCCCGTCCCACTTGCCCACCCAGATCATGAACTACTACTTCCCGGAAGTTGCGTGGGCTTCATTCAAGCACGTGTCTGTTTGAACTCTCAAGCGCTATACTACGCACTAAAAAACATTTCAAGCTCTATGTCATCGTGGCCAAGTCCAAGATAAATAGCCGGGGGCACCCTCGCGACTCCACCCTTGCCTTGGCCCTTGAGCGAGCACACGCCTCCCTCGCTCCCTCTGCGAGAGCTTGCCTGCACTCCCCACACACCTCCCTCGAGCACAAGACAAGAACAGTGAGAGGAGATCGAGTGAATCAAATGGGGAGGGCTCCGTGCTGCGAGAAGATGGGGCTGAAGAAGGGGCCATGGACGCCCGAGGAGGACAAGATCCTGGTGGCCCACATCCAGAGCTTCGGCCACAGCAACTGGCGCGCGCTGCCCAAGCAGGCGGGGGCTGCTCCGCTGCGGCAAGAGCTGCCGCCTCCGGTGGATCAACTACCTGCGCCCGGACATCAAGCGCGGCAACTTCAGCAAGGAGGAAGAGGACGCCATCATCACCCTCCACCAGCAGCTCGGCAACAGGTACGGCTGTCTTTTCAGTTTGTTTTGCTAAATCGGAGGGAGGGAGTGGATCAATGATTGGGTTTTGCTTTGCTTCAAACGCAAATCACTCTTGGTCGTCTTCGTCTTCCTCTCGCTAGCTAGCTCTTGTCAGTGGGCCAGGGCAGGGGCATACAATACATTATCATCGCCATGGGCCCCTCCTCGAGGTCGACGAAGAAAGAAAATCCAAGTGTGCAGGCCACTTGGTCACTAGTTAATCAATCACTTGCGTCACTGATGATGATGATGCGCGAGATCTGCCAGCCGGAGATTCCACCTCGCTCTACCAGTCTAGCTAGTTTGGCCGTCCGTCCTCGTCGTCCACGACGAACGGGACACTGCTGCCTGCGTGCCGTCTAGAGCTCAGTGCAGTGCAGTTAAAAAAAACAACTGAGCTAGTACGATAGCGTTAAACAAGTGCGTGTGATTCCGCAAAGGGGAATCAAATCACGCGCAGCACTGCAGCAGAGATTAGGATATGAGTACATAGCAGATCGTTGTTTGTAATCGATTCCTTTTGACAAAGCTGTGCACTGACGAGCTCTGAATTGTTTGGTTAAACATAGGTGGTCCGCGATCGCCGCCAGGTTACCCGGGCGGACGGACAACGAGATCAAGAACGTCTGGCACACGCACCTCAAAGAAGCGGCTGGAGCCTGCCACCACCACCGACAAGCCGGAGCATCAGCACGGGGCGCAGGCAGGTGGCTCCGGCAAGAAGAACAGGCCGAAGCGCGGGGGCGCCGCCAAAGAAGACGACGACGAAGGCCGACGACGCCGTCGTCCCGGTCCCGGCCACCACCGCGCCGGTGTCGCCTGAACGGTCGGCGGCCTCGTCGTCGGTGACCGAGTCGTCGTCGTCCATGACGGAGCAGGAGCAGGGCAACACCGGGAGCTCCGCCGTGGTCCCCAAGGAGGAGAGCTTCACGTCCTCCTCGGAGGCCGAGGAGTTCCAGTTCGACGAGACCTTCTGGTCGGAGACGCTGTCCATGCCGCTCGAGAGCTTCGACGTCCCCATGGAGTCTGCCGACGCGCTGGGCGCGTCGTCGGTTGGCGCCGACGGCGACCTGGACTACTGGCTCAGAGTGTTCATGGAGAACGGCGACGTGCACCAAGAATTGCCGCAGATTTAGAGCGCACGCCGGAGAGAATTCAGTTCCGTGGCTAATTGATTCATCGTTCTTTTCCTCTCCATCTGCACGTCTTGCATCGGAGGGACATAGCCAATTAACAGAGAAGGAGAGAGAGAGCCTCCACGACGAAATTAGGCAGAAATTAAACAACGCGACATGCCATTGCATCTATCTTGTTTGCCTTCTTGTATATAAAGATCGAATCGATCGACAAGATATCATATCGGGGATCGAAACCTATGCTATCCATTCTGAAAAGAATCCTTTTGCATTGAGATTTCCATGTACAGTAGTGAGGATCATCACAACAGAAATGGACTCGATCGGCCTCTTCGAATTTGTTGATTGAATTCATCTAGTCTCCTACTCGTGTCGTGTGTGTTCCAATGATCATCAACTCGTGTACGGCTTCTGTCCTACGATCCGTCCATTCTCCAGTGCCTTCGTCCCAGCTGAGGTGAAATGGTAACTGTTGCCTTTGAGGAAAAAAAAGTCTGAAACACGTGTGCAGAGACCGGGACAAACCAAAGGACGATTTCTTTTTTGTGTGATTTACAGTTAAACAATGCCAAGCACAGATCTGGCTGTCTCCTGAGTGATTCTGCGTCACCTTTGTTTGATCTGGAAAAGTAAACGAAGAACATGTGGGGGTGCTGATCCACAAAATGCATATTGGCGCCGCCATTTTTCTATTCCAACCTGTGCCTTTCATGCTTAAACTATACTATATATCAACAGTCGCCAATTGAACAAGCAGGTGTCCTGCCGTTGTCTACGCTAAGGGTTCAGTGTACTATACTGTCGAGCAAACCTTTTGAGCTGTGCTAGATGCGTGGAACACACTGCTAATTATCGTCGCCGACAGTTTGATGTGCATCACCGCAAGGGGAGCTTAATGATCATGATCATACGCTGTATACAAATCAAAAAATTTGTATGAATGTACAGTAAACATTTTTTTTAAAGTAAACAGGAGAGGCCAAAGCCCCCTACTGAAGATGAGTTAGCGAAAACAAGAACACAAGTTCAAGAAAGGAATCACCAAAAGAGGAGGCAAGATATTGCAGTTGTAGTAAACATTGTTCATTGTTCCAAAACAAGATGTGAACACTTCGGCATTGCATCCTAGTCAAGTCAAAGGAGTTGCCTGAGTAGACGAGGACAGTGTAGGACATGGAATTTATCCTTTGACTGAAGGTTTCAAAAGGCAGTTTTCTTAAATGACTGCAGGGCATAAAAGAATTAGTTCCATATCTAGCAGAGGAAATATATGTGCAGAAAACCTATCACTCACTGCAGGAAAACGTAAATATGACATACTGTTGACGTAATTATAATTACTCTAGTAATTACTTGGGCATATAGTTTCTCTTGTAAAAGTTTAGTAGCTGATGAGTCAACAGTTCACTAATCCTCTTACTAAACAGTAATGGAAATCAAATTACTATTGTACCTTATTTTATTACTCTAAATTTACTATTTATTTTTGTTGTATTTGATATGGACTCTATGGTTTAATCTAGATAGTTAGATCATTTTTAACCGAAAGTCAGCAAGGGAAACCACAACCTATTTTTAATTTTTTTAAAAATGTAGACCTGTTTAAATTAGCTCCCACGGGAGTCGAACCCTGTGTGTCTGGTGCTACTAAGGTGCTCTAACCACGGACCCTTTCGCTAGATAGTTAGATCATTATAAATAATTTTCCTTTTTTTTCCTGATTAATCTTATAATTTTTAGGTCCTCTTGGCAAAACATGGCTGTTCTGCTCATAATAAGACTGCTGATGTTGTTTCTTGTGAGAGAAAAAAAATAATGTTTTTGTGGCTGATAAGTCTAAGCAAACATGGTAATTAATGAAATAGATAGTTTGTTAAATTATAAAGATGCAAAAACAACAAGGATAACAAATCTTTGATGTTATAAAGATGCAAAAAACAACAAGGATAACAAGTCTTTTATGTTTCATCTCTTTGATTCCATGGTCTACCATGTTGTTTATTCCTTCATGGTAGAAAGTTATATATAGATGCATGCATGCTTTATTGGATTTCGATAATAGTAAAATCTGAAAAGCAATGTGTAACCACTACAGCAATATGGTCCTCGCTAGAAAAAAAGTTTGCCTCGGGTACCATCTCTAATTATTGGTTTTAAGCAACATCTGAGATTCAAATTTGGCTGGGATATATGGATAGGTAAGATTAACTTTTACAATATTCCACAATAGCTTAAATTAGATATAGCTATAGGTTCAGGTTATATTCCATTTCTAAATGCTAGTGGAGATAGCTGGCCGGCTGCGCTATAGCTCAATGATATGCTTCTAAAAGGTCTGTACGTATCCTTTCATGTGTATTAGTTCGTACTATATTGTTCCCAATTGCAGTACCAGATCAAAAAGGCACGGAAAAAAAAAAAAAGTCTAGCTAGCTTTTCTTTAGACATGTGAACATGTGTACACACTCGTTTACCAAAATTTCTGGGAATGCATTCAGAGAGAGAAGAAACAGTAGTAATGTGAAGTAGAAGTCAAAAGTTGGTGAATTTCTACCTTGATTAGACCCACTCCACTAACAAAATCTTGGAGGCATATATTTAACTTGATAAGGCGAAGTTAGGCTTGGCATTGTAACTTAGTATTACAGGCACAATGATTAAAATATATAGAAGTTTACGGCGGATGGAAACAGTAGCCAAATCATACATTCACTCGAACGAAGAAGATGCACGGAAGCTAGAGAAGGGAAATCTAGAAAGTGCCAGGGTGATAGGTGGAGTCAACTTCAAGCTTTCGATACATGCATCACAAATGTCACTTTCTCTTTGCAGAGTATATAGTGTGGTTACACCACTTAGCACTACATCTAACATGTGTATAGATCGATGAACAATTGGTCCGGGAGTCCAAAATAGTGAAATGATTGCACCACTAATCCTACCAGCAAAAACATGTGATCCCAATGCAGGCAGCCATTGCTTTTTCACAATAACCACCGGACCTTTAGCCCTTTTGGTACTGTAAATGGTTTGTCGTTTTTCTCAAGTTTTTATTTATCAAAATGATGCTTCAGTGTTACATAAGACGAAGCTTGTTGAAAGCCATGATGTTGTACACTAACCAACCTCTCTAAAAAAAATGTACTATATATGTACTTTGCAATGACACCTGAATAAAAATAGCAAGAAAATTATAGTGGTCATCATTTAGTTGATGTTAATCAGGGAACAGCGCAACAGTTTTGCAACATTTCTTATTGGAAGCAAGTCCATGCTTGGTGCAAAAAAAAAAGGAAGATGTTGAAAAATCTTTAGAAAACAGTTGGGAACATGATTGACAGATGGACATGTGCCAACGCGCACATGTATGTCTGATCAGGAGATTAACCTAAAGCATTATCTTAAAAAGAGCGATTAGTTTCTTTGCTTAGAGAAGAGGAACTAAAGTGGTATGAGAGAGCCAAAATCAAATCCCTGTTGGAGGGCGATTCACATACAAGGTTTTTCCATCTTGTTGCTAATGGGAAACAACCGTAAACAACGCATTTTTAGACTTGAAGATGATCATGGGGTTGTTGTTGGTGATGACTGTCTTAAAAAACACATTACCAATTATTATAAAAGTCTTTTTGGGGGCCCTAAACAATCTGAGATCACACGCCAGGAGGATCATATTCTAGACCTTCCACAAGTAACTCCTGAGGAAAATGATATCCTCATTGCCAACTTCACCTGAATCCGAAGAGAGAGGCAATCTTCCAAATGGAGCATAACAAGGCTCCCGGACCGGATGGGTTCCCCAAGCAGAATTCTATCAGTCTTTTTGGGAGGTGATCAAGGATGACCTTTTATCCCTCTTCAAGGATTTCCACGAGGAGAGTCTAGACCTCTTTAGCCTCAATTTTGGAATCATTACTTTAATTCCAAAGATTGAGAATGCCACTAAAATTCAACAATATAGGCCTATTTTGTGTCCTCAATGTTAGTTTCAAGATTTTTACGAAAGTTGGAACTAACAAGGTTGAATAAAGTGGCCAAGACGGTGGTGAGCCCAACACAATCTGCCTTTATGCCAGGTAGAAACATTATGGAAGGTGTCGTTATTCTACACGAGACCATCCATGAATTGCATACCAAAAAGAGAAATGGGGTCATTTTCAAAATTGACTTTGAAAAGGCCTATGATAAGGTTAAGTGGTCTTTCCTACAGCAAACTTTGCGGATGAAAGGCTTCTCACCTAAGTGGTGCCGATGGGTTCATAATATGGTTGCGGGTGGAAGTGTTGGGATCAAAGTTAATGATGATATTGGCCCTTACTTCCAAACTAAACGTGGACTCAGGCAAGGAGACCCCATGTCACCTATCTTATTTAACATCGTCGCTGATATGCTAGCTCTCCTTATTAATAGAGCAAAGGCGGATGGACAAATAAGAGGGGTCATTCCTCACCTAGTAGATGATGGTCTCTCCATTTTACAATATGCTGATGACACCATTATCTTTCTGGACCACGATTTGGAACAAGCAAAAAACCTTAAGCTACTGCTTTGCGCTTTCGAGCAATTATCCGGTTTTAAGATCAATTTCCACAAGAGTGAAATCTTTTGTTATGGTGAAGCCAAAGAAATGGAGCCATTTTATACTTCCCTCTTTGGTTGTAATTCTGGGGCTTACCCTTTCGGGTATCTAGGCATCCCAATGCACCATAGACAACTCCTAAATTCCGAATGGAGAAAAGTTGAGGAACGCTTTGAACAAAAGCTCTATTGTTGGAAAGCCAAATATTTATCCTATGGGGGGAGATTGGTCCTGCTTAATTCTGTGCTAAGTAGTCTTCCGATGTTCATGATGTCCTTCTTTGAAATTCCTAAAAGGAGTTCTTAAAAATCTCGATCAATTTAGATCAAGATTTTTTTCCGCAAGGCTCTACCAATAAACACAAATACAGGCTTGCGAGATGGGACATCTTGTGTCGCCCCAAGGATCGAGGGGTCTTGGGATCTTAAATTTACAGACTTCAAAACAAGTGTTTATTGGCCAAATGGTTAGTCATTCTTTTGAATACCAATGGCACTTGGCAATCTTTGCTAAGGAATAAATACTTGAGAACCAAGACTCTAACCCAAGTATCAACCAAACCGAATGATTCTCATACGGAGAGGCCTCATGCATATTAAAGATGAGGTTCTTGCTAAAGGTTCTTTTCATAATTAAAGATGGAACCAATACGAGATTTTGAGAGGATACTTGGTTAGGTGACAAGCCACTCAAAGATAAATACCCGCCCTTATATAATATAGCACGGGGATCGACATGCCAATCATTTCTAAGGTCATGTCATCTAGACCTCTTGATATTTCCTTTAGACGGTCTTTGGTAGATAATAACCAGAGGATGTGGCTTCACCTTGTAGCCGGGGTCTCCAATGTTGTTTTGGTGGATGGTAAGGATTATTTTTAAGTGGCTGCTAACTAGATCCGGATTTTTTTTTCGGTCCGCTCTATGTATCTTGATGCCATGGATACTCATCCGCCCTTCCAACATAAGAAGATCCTGGAAATGGAAAATACCTCTAAAGATTAAAATCTTTCTCTAGTTTCGCAAAAGGATGTCATTCTCACAAAAGACAACCTTGCTAAGAAAAAACTGGAAAGGGAGTCGGTGTGTATGTTGTAATTTGAATGAAACAACTCAACCTTTTTTAGATTGTCCCCTTGCAAAGATGATTTGGAGGATTATTTTCTATGCTACTAATCTGAAACAACCTAGATCTATTTACCATATGTTTGGTACATGGCTTAATAATCAACATAAAAATATTAAGCCATTGATTTGGGTTGGTGTGTTCCTTGCTTTTACTTGGGCTATCTAGAATTGCCGGAATGATGTCATTTTCAAAAAATCAAAATCCATTTCGATTATGCAGGTTATTTTCAGGGGAGCTTACTGGCTACGCTTCTGGGCCCAGTTGCAGCGTAACGAGCAGGCTAAGGACAACCTCATTGGGATGAGCAAGATGATGGAAGTCATTGCTCTACAGATTGCCAATGGAGGATGGAAGAATTTTTTCGGTTTATCATAGTCCTATGGAAGTTGTTTTGTCTACCAGTCCGCTTTTTTGTTTATTCTATTGAACTTTGTAATAATTGGGGTGTGCATCTACGGATGTAGAGGCCGGATATTGTAAAACTTTATCCATTATCTAAAAAAAACCATGTAATCACAGGAACAGGATCCAATAGCAGCCATGTTTCGCGATCTGTCCCTCGCTCACTCCAAAAAAGGTACGCTTCTCGATTTCAAGAAACCAATTAAAAAAAAAGAAACCAACTAATTTCAAGTTTATTAAATCTATGAAAAAAATACTAAAATATTTATGGTATCATATAAGCATCATTAGTAAATTTCATTAGTAAATAAATCTACTTGGAGACATAAATATTGATATGTTATTTTTTATAAACTTTTTTTGAAAACATATTACATACGGCAGCTGCTCCGGTGGTCCTCTTTTTTATAAATTAGCACGAATCTCAAAGCAGGTAATTAAAAAATTATTTATTTTATGTCGTCTTGTACTAGGTCCCTCCTGGGCTCAGCCCATCCAAGACCAGCCCGTACGCAGCCCTATTGCAGATAGGAATTAACGTCGAAGGAGACGACCTCACAGGGCAGGTCCCCTTTGTGGCCTAACGACGCCGTGTGCCCCACTCCAACAGCGGCGTGAAAGTCATCTCCGGCGCTGCGGGAGCCATCGACAACAACAACATCCCGCGGGCCTCGGCGACGCCACCAACGCTGCCAAGTCTATCAACAGCGACGGGAACGGGAACCGGAGCGGTGTCCCAGTCATCACGGGCGGCAGCCTCCTTCAGGGCACCACGCTGCAAAGAAGCTCCCCTTTGTCAACTACGATGGCGCGCTGCCGAAGCTCGCACTAACGGATCGGAAATACAAAATGGGAAAGACGGGAGGAGACTAAAGCGACGACTGCTCGCGACGCCATCTGAGACGGGGATAACGGAGCGACGCGGATGGGCTGGACCTGGGCTGGTCTTGGACGAGTGAGCCTATGCGGGATCCAGGTGTAAAATGACATAAAACAATTATTTCTTTTTTAATTACCCTCTTTAAGATTCGTGCTAATTTATGAAAAGAGGACTATCGGAGCAGTTGCCATTACATACGGCAGCTGCTCCCACCTGAGTACACACATTCACCCATACAAAAGCACATTACACACACGTACACACATCCGACCCCTCTATGCACCTTGAAAGACTAGCTGGCGGATCTTAAGGTAAGTTAAGATAAAGCACGCTATGGCGGACGTATATTATCTATCATTGAAAAAAACAGCGTTACAAAATCCTGAAATAATTTATGTGGACAATTTCCACCCCCAAAATATTTAAAATTCGCTGACTTCTTAGAAAAAGAGAAGTGAACTTTTTTTATGTTGGAGGTATATGTATCGAGGAACAAGATGGACCCAATAGCAGTCATGTTAAATTATCAATTTTGGTAAGATTTACAGTCAATCCGCTAGTTCCAAAATACAGTCGTGGCACGTGCCAGAGAATAGAACAGCTGATCTATATATCTTGGCTCCACCATGCTCGCTTCTTGGTCAAACAAACAGCCACAACTCGACACACACACAAAGAATTGGACGAATAAATGGCAGTGGAGTGCAGATCAGCTCGACCGCGTAAAACATTGTTTTCAACCTTTGTAACTTGTATGATTATTAGAGGTTCCTCTAAGTCATATATATAGGTTTTATATATAGCGAAGGGTGTCACGTCCGATGGCGACCTCCGTATTGACTAGAGCAGTTTCAGGTCATAGTTACTGTGTCTTTCGGTGCAAAACATATGGATATGGCCAGATCAGAGTTGGAAATTTCAACGCATGTATCCGACGAATTGCTACTACTTTTACCAACGGCAAGTTATATATCCTCCAATTGGCAATCGAAACATTGGATGGTCTGATGACATTGATCGGAAGTCTACCGTGCTGTAGAAAATCTGAATTTTCTATTTGTCCGCTACCGCCCCTGAAACTAAAGCAAAGGAAGAGATCGAGTCCAAATTCCAAAAGACAGCAGATACGAATATTAGTAATTTTGATGATGATGCGGACGTGCGCGCAGATCCCAGAACTTAGCGTCCCCAGGTGCTTTTTTTCCAAGAAACAAAGCGAGTTTTAACGAGTTTGACTGTGTGTTCCTGATAAAAACAAAATTTGGCACAGGTTGGCATAAACACAAGAACAGTGGCTCACAGACACCGCCGCAACCCTTCGTTGATACATGTACATTGTCGGCGAGGTTAGACGACTGTTTCTGTGGACGATACGCTGTAATGACCAATGTAGAAGTTTCAGGTTTCGGGAGTTGAAACCTCTTTTTCCCGGTGTTTGTCCTGATCTGATGCCTGAACAATGAAGCAATGTTTCTCGGAGTTCAAACATGCCTTGTTATTATTTGATATATCCCCAAGCTGTTGTGCATGTTAAGACATCATTTTCTGCTGCTTGACATTGCATATTACATATATGATTTCCGGAACCTGACACTGACCATTCTGTGGCGTCCATAGGAAGGCATCGCTGCACCCACAGCTGTTTGTGATTATATTCTTAATTTGATTCCGTTAGTGGAGTATAACAACTCACCGACGAACAGCAAGAGAGAGAGAGAGAGGACAATGACGCTCATAATAAAGCCAACGTCATGTCACACGAATCCATTAGAAAAAATAGTCTTCTCAAATGAGAATGAACAGCAGACACGTCACACGTTCGTTTCGGGAGGTTTTTTTCGTCATGTGCTGCTGATTGCGCTGTAGAAAGCTGCCCAGCTGGGCGTCCATGGAGCCGTGGAGGATGGATGGATCAACTTGGATGGCTACGTGAAATGAAGAGTATAGTGACGTGTGCTCGATCGAGGAGAAGACGACAGGGGAGCTAACAGTAACAGCAGGGGCGCGGCGGCAACTCGCAACGCGTGCCGAGATAGACCTTTGTGATGCCATTAAAATAGATAGTCTGCTCACCTATGCCACTGAAAAGTTCGATTATCATACTCCCTCCGTCTCAAATAAATGACTTTTATGGGAAGCGTGTGTCGGACCGCAAATCAAACTTTCTCAACTTCATTGTTTTTATAGTAAAATACGCACAATATTTAAATCTTCAAATAAATTTGTTAAAAAACTAGACTTAAAGATCTTTACAATGTTACTAATTACTTAACATAAATATTTATATATTTTAGTATATAATTGCACGTATTTTGAAAGCGTTGACTTTTTTCCAAATCGAGAAGGTCTTTTATTTTGGGACGAGACAGAGTATGTAACATCTCTTTCTTAAACGCTTTCGTGTGTGCCACTGGTGACAGATCGACCTTTTCAAGAGCATGTGAGTAGACCATCTTTTTAATGGCATCAATGAAAAAACCTCGTGTTCATTCACAGCAAATCGTCTGTTTGTATTGCTTGCATTCTCTACAGGCTGGCGTGCTGCTTCTCTCTGAACTGTCACGCAACCTGGCCTGGATTATAGCAGCTGAGTTGTTTGATGATAGAGGTTGTGTCGAACTTGCATTCCTGGACGACTGGACCTTCGTACAGATACAGCCGTGAACACGTCCAACGTCTGCAGACATTTTTTTATCTACTAACTATAGAGGCCCTGTCTCTATACCCTAAAAATTCAAACCCTTACCCAACTTTTTTCAAAAAAACCTTACCCATCTCACATTTGGGTAGGATATGGTCATATATGGACAATATTTTTATCCAATAGAAATAGTCAAAGATGGGTATAGAAAGTGAATTATACGGATCAAATAAAATAAAGTATGTGGGATCCACATGTATATCTAGCCACACTAATCTGCAGCCGCTCGTTATGGCGAATTATTTCCAACAAATTTGAGTCAATTTCATGAATGTGAAGTTTTAGGGTCCGACTTTTTGACGTGGGGTTATATTTAAATATCTAGAATCAAAATATTCACTTAAAACTTCACGTTCACAAAATTGACTCAAATTTAAATGTGCACAATATTCACTTAAAATATTATAGAATCAAAATATTCACTTAAAACTTGCTATTTTACTATACAAATACATTGACC